>JBAJHX010000039.1:16721963-16734355 GCA_037176925.1 Amniataba percoides | reverse complement strand
CAGGAGCAGCTCCAGAGGATTCAGCAGCAACAACAGCAACAGCAACAACAAAAGCAGCAGCAGCAGCAACAACAACAGCAGCAGCAGCAACAGCAGCAACAACAACAAAAACCAAAGAAGAAGAAACACCACGAGGCTAAGAGGGAGCAGAAAGAGCAGAATCTGCAGGCTGTTAGCTCCGGAGATGGCATCCATAAACAGGTCTGACTCAAAAAGCACATTTCTCAAAGCTCAATTTCTCATAGCATCCAGATATTGTAAATGCTAATCAAAGGATTTTTTCATTGTCAGGTGGTAGTGAAGCAGAATGCTACAGCAGAACAGCTGAAACAGAGAAAGACTCTGGCTGCAGCAGAGCGAGAGGAGAATCAGAGGTTTGGGTCTTAATATTGACAGAATTGTGGAGTTTTATGACAAATGTTAATGTAAACTTTAGTCAGACAGTAGTGATTTCATTCCCTCCACTCTTGATGTTTATGTATTGTTATAAGAAGGTTTATTAACTTTCCACCACATAACTGGACCTCCAGCTAAATGTCTTTACACCCTGACATCCTGTTTTGTTTGTTTTTTAGAATGATTGTGTGCAACCAGGTGATGAAGTTCATCCTTGACAAGATTGAAAAGGACGAGAAGCAGGCAGCTAAGAAGAGGAAGAAGGAGGAGGTGGTGGAGCAGAAACGCTCCAAACAGAATGCCACCAAGCTGACTGCCCTGCTGTACAAGCACAAAGAGCAGCTGAAGGCTGAAATCCTGAAGAAGCGGGCCCTGCTGGACAAGGAGCTGCAGCTGCAAGTACAGGTCAGTTCAGTCTGCCATCATACATAAGATTCTTATGTATGTCGAGGAAAGATATCTAGGAGTTTAAAATACACTAAGCAGGGGTGCTATATATTTCTCCATGTTTTGTCTCCTTCTCAGGAGGAGCTGAGACGAGACATAGCCAGGCTACAGAAAGAAAAGGAGAAAGCCAGAGCTGCTATCGCCCAGGCTGCTGCAGCAACGGTGAAGGCAGCTGCTTCCCACTCTTCCCATTCGTCTCACTCCACACATTCCTCTCACAGCACCCACTCTGTGCCCCCGCCCTCCTCGTCCCATAAACGCAAGCGGGAAGAGGAGAGAGACAAAGACCGAAACAGAGAGAGGGACAGGCATCATGACAAGGAAAAGAAACGGGACAGGGACAAGGATCGAGACAGACACAGAGACAGAGAAAGAGACAGGGTCGGAGATCGAGAGACAGAGAAGGAGCGGGACAGACATCGGGACAGGGACAGAGACAGAGACAGAGATAAGGACAGAGATAGGGACAGAGATAGGGATAGAGACAGGGACAGAGATTCCAGCTCATCAAAACATAAGAAGAAGAAGAAGCTTGCGTCTACCTCAAAGGAACACAAGAAGGACAGCAAATTGTACTGTATCTGCAAGACGCCCTACGACGAGTCAAAGTAAGCGCTCCGGAAAAAAACTCAACTGTTGTAATTACAGTTTAACATCCCACTGTAATGTGACAAACTGCACATTTCAGTGAGACAAAAATGAAGGTGATCTTTTTCTCTCAGATTTTACATAGGGTGTGACCTTTGCTCCAACTGGTTCCATGGCGCGTGCGTCGGCATTACGGAGAAGGAGGCCAAGAAGTTGGAGGACTTTGTGTGTAACGACTGCAAACGTGGTCAGGAGGGAGGAACCAGCGAGGAGTTGTACTGCATCTGCCGGACACCATACGACGAATCACAGTACAGCTCCTATAAATTCTAATGATTATCAGCTTTAAGTGTAAACATTAGCAGTGTTGTCAAAGCCGGTGATAAAAAGTGTTTTTGCATGCCAAACATGATACATAATAATTCATCTTTGACCACCATATATAAAGACTAACCACGATGTGTGTGATCCTCACCCTCAGGTTTTACATAGGCTGCGACCGCTGCCAGAACTGGTACCACGGGCGCTGTGTCGGCATCCTGCAGAGTGAGGCCAATCACATCGACGTGTATGTCTGCCCGCAGTGCCAGTCAACAGAAGATGCCATGACAGTCCTCACACCGCTCACTGACAAAGACTATGAGGGGTTGAAAAGAATATTGCGCTCGTTACAGGTATGCATGAACCTATGTTTGTCAAATAAAATGTTTATTGTTTATGTTTATGTTTATTGTATTTTTGATAAAAAAACTAAAATTCCCTAGCCTTGTCAGATTTACTGCAGTTTACTTTATATCCAGGTAATATTAAAGGCAGATGTTAATAATTGAATGGTCTAGATTGGACATGGTGAAAATATGTCATCGGCATAAAGTTTTATTTTGAAGTCATCCACCAGTTCCTTGTGTATTTTCTTTGGATTTTAATAAACAGAGCTGCAATGCTGACACAAAAAATGAAAATGACAGTGGTGACAGTTTGTGATATAGTGCTTTAATTTCTCTTTAACATAATGGTCCTAAAATAAGACAAACACACCTACTCTACCCCATGTAAAGTTAATCAGCATCCATTGAAACAGCTCTGGATTTATTACCATTAATTTCATTTCAAGACATTTTGCACATTATTTATAGTCTGGTTTCTGGTTCTGATGTCCTCTGGTACTCATTGCTCAAATTGATCCTGTAATGATTTCTTGTTTCAGTCTCACAAAATGGCATGGCCTTTTCTTGAACCAGTGGATCCCCATGATGCACCTGATTATTACCGCGTAATCAAGGAGCCAATGGGTAAGAACAAGTTGATAACAAATGTTAATAATTAACATTAATTATTAATAATTTTCATCAATTCTGTCCAATGTCTCTGCCTCGCACTATGTAGGGTACTAGTTGTGAATCTCTTGAAGCTGATGAAATGATCTAGATATAAAGATGAACTGACTTATTTAACTGTTCATTTCACATTTTGTGATGTAAATGTTACATACTCTAATTTTTAATCTCTTCTTGCTTCACATATCTTTCTGTCTTTAGACTTTTCCACAATGGAAACCCGTTTGCAGAAGCGACATTACCACAAGCTCACAGAATTTGTGGCCGACGTGACCAAAATCTTTGACAACTGTCGCTATTACAACCCCAACGACACACCCTTCTTTCAGTGTGCAGAGGTGCTTGAAGCCTTCTTTGTACAGAAGCTGAAAGGTTTCAAAGTGAGCAGGTAAGATTAGGTGTTCCCAATACTGCAGACTCCCAGGGGCCCCGAATTGCTCTCTCCTTTTCCATACTTACCTTTGTGTGCTGTAAAGCTTCTGGCTGTCACATCAGTTTCATCAGTTCTTTTCTTAATTTACACATTAATGCTTGTCATTCACATTTTACTTTTGATAAAACCACTGGCATGTTTAGTGAGTGTTCTGCAGTAGAGCGTGCTTAACTTGTAGACTAGAGCTGGCTTTAAACTGCCAAATGGTTTGAAGGGTTGCTCGGCTGTACTAAAAACATCAGAGCTGACAGACATGCAGAGGCATTACATCCAATGTCTTAACAGAACTTTGTGCTGTGGTACGTCTGTATTGTGTATCATCTTGCATTTGTGTCTGTTCACCTTTTGCTGCATGCCTTTTTGATTTATGCCATCCCATTTTCTTCTTTCTTACAGATTGTCAGACTCTTAAGTGGGCCAGTCTAGCTGAAGTCTGGACTGGATGCTGGGGGTCTCTAGTAATAATGACATGGAAACTATTTCTATTTCCAGAACAGCAAAAATATCCATCACTTATAAATGACTCCGGAACACAAACACCAAATGTGCTTTCATGTAAACGCAACCAATTTAACATTTTACATAGTAACCGTTATACTCTTCAGTTTGATCAGAGAGTGGCAGCCATGTTGACGTGTTCATCATGTAATCAAGGGACATGCTTTCTTCTCATCTTTTCCTGAAATCTGGCTTATTCTAACAGTCCATCACAGTAGCAGTCATGTTTTCGGTGATATTTTAAATGTATTTTATTTTCTCATTTGGATTTATTTTCTTGTTCTACGTCTGAGTTTGATTCGATAATGTGTTGACCTTATCAGATATGAAATATATAAATATATATAGGAAGCTGCATATTTTATTAAAGAGAGATATTTATGAGAAGTTTTGTATGTTACATCCCTTTTGCGTTCGATATAGCTGGTTGTTAAGGTGGTTGTCTTGAATGTACATACTTTTTTATCATGTACAGCGGTTGTAATATATATTTGACTCTGTTTTTGAATGTTTTAAGTAATTATGAAACAAATCGTTTTAGATAGTATTTTATGAGAAAATGTACTACAAAGAGTGGGGATTTCACCTCATCCTGTTCCTCACGTCACAAAGTAACCTCAGTTGTTGAAGATATCTTCAGTAATAAAGGCATTCCCGGTGAATCACAGCAACATGGCTGCTAGGATCCTCTGCAGACCCCTCCGCATCCTCTGTGTCTGTCTGTTGAGATGTCACAACAGTAAGCAAAATGCGAAGGGCTCTCAACTTTCCCCTCTCTCCGCATTCTGTAGGTCTCATAACAACAAGCTACAGTGCTCTTCAGCCTCTTAGAAAGCATCGCACATTGCTCAAACACAATGCACTTGCCAAGAATATGGCTTTTTCTGAACGGTAACTGTGTGACCGCCTCACCCCGTGTTTGGGATCTGCACCTCCGGCAGTCGGTGCAACCAGCACTGGCAAATTTCACAGAGCTGTTCAGGCAGAGCTGCCCTCTGCCCATTTGAGCTCTAAGGGACCTTTTTTGGGCCTGCCTTCATCAGTGGGACTGTACTGAGGAGCGCGAACAACTGAGGCATTTCAGAAGAAAGTTTACCTCGGAGAAAAGACTCTTAAGGAGCTCTCATATTTCCATGTTGTTTTTTTTTTTTTTATCTCAGTCTTATTTTTTTCTTTCTTACTTGTTGAAAAACTCTTGGGCCATCGTTGTGGTCATCATGTCCAATGAGAAATAGGAAACTGAATACTGACCTACAACAGCTGAGATTTACTCGGCATAATGTATTGAGAGTTTTGTGGCTAAATTCAGATATCACAGTGGAGCAACTTTTTTTCTCCCATTTCCACTCATCGTTTGGTCTGAAGTGGCATGAAAGACAGTTGTACTAAATATTTGGACATCAGTAGTCTGCTTGGTTAAACCTGTATAACCTACGGAAAGTACTGTAATAAGCTATTGTAAATTAATTGCTCTGCAGTAGTGACTGACTGAGAAGGATGAAACCGTGTATCTGAAGGTTCCTGCCCTGTTTGTAAAAATTTGTCAGATTTTGACTGGATTTCTTTTTCTTTTTTTTGTATTACATCTGAAGAAATATTGATGTATATGGAACTTAATAAAATGTAAAAGACTGAATTTCCTTGGTTTGTGTTTAAAAATATCAAGGTAAATGTGTGCATATATACAGAATAGCAATATAAAGGAGGGACATCATAAAGCAGATTAAATTTAATAGGATTTGCTTCGAAGTGTGCTGGTTTTATTGATGTTCTTTAGATGTGTATAAATAAAAACAAACAGGTGAAATAGTCCATTTCAGATTTTCCAATGGGGAGTAAAAGACGGATACCTTTGGATTTAATCATCTGGATTCACGTTCTGAACGTGAAATGTCCCTGTATGAATACCCGATCCGGGAACAGCTCGTCCGTGTGCAAACTCTGAAAAAAACATAAAGGTGACTGAAAAAAACTGACCCAGAGTCAGATTCAGCTTTGTGGCGCTGAAATCTCGCGATGTTACTGTGTGCTGACGACATTTCCTGCTTGCCTTGTGATTTTTTTTTAAACGGACCAATAAGAAGCGGCGGCCGGATGCGCTCGCTCGAATGGACCAATCAGAAGGCTTTGTTGCAGGAATTTAAAGGTCTGTGCGGCGCCGGCTGCGAAACACAACCTGAGAGCGAGTAGAAGGTAAGTGTGTGTATGCAGCTTATATAGCGTTATTAAAAAATATGTCATTTTACCAATATGAAAATACCTATTTAAAAAATGTTTTTCTGTGTCCCGCTGACTGTTTTTACAACGTAAACCGACGGTAGTTTTGTTTTAATGTCTGCTAAGTTTGACGTGTTTGACAGTGGCCTTGTTGGAAGCTCACGAGGCAGCTCAGGGTGACGGCGGCTCAATTTAACTTGATTTAACTTTTTCTGTGCAGGAATAAGACCACAAACTTCATTTTCACCGCTGCTGACTTTCACTGACACTTGAAAAAAAATGTCCGAGAACATCGCACGTCTGAACAAATTCAAGAACAAAGGCAAAGACGCCAATGTGAGTTCTTCTTAAAGACCTCATCACTTCATTGAGCATGTTTGAGCACATGGGTGACTCTGGATTTTATTTTGTAGGAGCTGCGGCGCAGGAGGGTGGAGGTGAACGTGGAGCTCCGCAAGGCGAAGAAAGATGATCAGATCTTCAAGAGGAGAAACGTGTCTGCCTGTCCTGATGAGGCGACTTCCCCCCTTCAGGAAAGGACTCAAAACTGTCAGGTGAGCCTTCAGATCCATCACAAGTCTCCTGTTGATCATGTTTGCACATGTACAAAACAACAAAAGATAAAGTAATATATGGTTAATGTTAATTATAGTAACTTGGAATGATTTAAATAATAGCACCAGGGATCTCAGTGGACCTTATAATCCAATCCATACTGAAGCAGCAAAAAAGAATAATCTGCCCAACAATACACACAGTCCACCCTCCTTCTGGCCATTTGTTTTAACACGTTGTCCACCTCCTTGTTGTATGTGCATACTTTTGTAACTCATGACTCATTTTGTGTGGCAGGCCTTCAGACAGTGGACCGTTGAGGAGATTCTGGCAGGAGTGAACAGTGGTAATGCTGAGTCCCAGCTGCAGGCCACACAGGCTGCACGGTAATGACAACTGTACTTTTATCTTTGCACTTTAAGCTCTACTGCACGGTCAGAAGGACTGAAGTGTTGATATCATGTTGACTCACTCTTATTGTCCTTTCCTGAACACAGGAAGCTGCTGTCCCGCGACAAGCATCCTCCCATTGACCAGCTGATCAATGCCGGGCTGATCGCCAAGTTTGTCGCCTTCCTCGGGGTGGCAGACTGCCCTCCCATCCAGTTTGAGGCCTCCTGGGCTCTGACCAACATTGCCTCTGGGACCACCGATCAAACAGCAGCTGTTGTTGCGGGTGGAGCAATCCCTGCCTTCATCAGCTTGGTCACATCCCCCCACCAGCACATCAGCGAGCAAGCAGTCTGGGCCCTCGGAAACATTGCTGGTAACTGACCATAAATTTGTCTTCAGTACAGATGTGACTGTATTCTTGGAAGCAAAACTCATGTTTTATTTTTTACTTTTTGCTTTTTAGGTGATGGATCAGCTCTGAGAGACAGGGTCATCAAGCATGGAGCTGTGGCCCCCCTGCTCAGTCTGCTGGCAGTCCCTGACCTCTCTGTAATTAATGTGAGTATTCTTTAAAAAAAATTATGAAATTGTGTAAATACAGAAAGCAGTTTTCTTCAAATGATCACATTTACTTTCTTCTTTAGGGAGTGCACTAATGTAATCCAGTGGGTTTCCATGTCAAACTAATGCCTGTCCCCCTTCACACTTGATGTCTCTGCAGATTGCCTACCTGAGAAATATTACGTGGACACTGTCAAACCTCTGCCGCAACAAGAACCCCTCCCCTCCTATAGCTGCAATCCAGCAGCTCTTACCCACTCTCATCCGTCTTCTACACTGTGACGACCGGGAGGTGCAGGCCGACGCATGTTGGGCTGTTTCATACTTGACGGACGGGTCTAACGACCGCATCGAAGTGGTGGTCCAAACTGGCTTAGTCCCTCGCCTCGTGAAGCTGCTTGGCTTTGATGAGCTGTCTGTCATTGTACGTATTGTGTGTGTTGGTTTTCCATTACTGATTCCAGCATGTACATGGGCAGGGTGATGGTTAGTTGACCCCTATCACTCTTCCTTCAGACCCCCGCGCTGCGTGCCATCGGTAATATTGTGACTGGGACAGACGAGCAGACTCAGGTGGTGCTGAATGCTGGAGCTCTGAGTATGTTTCCCAAGCTGCTGTGCCACAAAAAAGCCAACATTCAGAAGGAGGCAGCCTGGACTCTGTCCAACATCACAGCAGGGAGGGACGCCCAAATCCAGGAGGTCATCAACGCCGGCCTCGTCCCGTACATGGTTGAAACGCTTGTGCATGTATGTGACTGGTTATTTCCCTGGTATAGATAACATCATATTAGCCTTAAAAGAAATTGGCTCACTGCTATGTGGCTTATCATTTTCTTCCCTTTTCTCTGCAGGGTGACTACAAAACTCAAAAAGAGGCTGTGTGGGCTATTACAAACTTCACCAGCGGGGGCACTATTGAGCAGGTGGTTTACCTTGTTCAAGCCAATGTTCTTGAGCCTCTTCTCAATCTGCTCTCCTCCAAGGACAGCAAAACTGTCCTGGTCATCCTGGATGCCATCACAAATATCTTCATGGTAAGTACATTGTCGGGGGGGGGTTAGGGTTAGGTCTGATAAGTTCTGTTTGACAATTGGAGATGGCAAGGTAGCTGTGAAACACGTGCTGATGTGTTTTTCCCATCAGGCTGGGGATAAAATCGGGGAGTCAGACAAGCTGAGTCTAATGGTTGAGGAATGCGGTGGACTGGACAAGATCGAGGCTCTGCAGGCTCACGAGAACGAGATGGTCTACAAAGCTGCTCTCAATCTGATTGAGAAATACTTCTCCGAAGAGGTAAGCGTCTCCAGGATGTTTAAACTGATTTGAAAATTAACTATTTACTTGTAAGTGGTCTTACCATTTTGTTTGTATTTGTTAAAGGAGGAGGAGGTACAGTGTGTGGCCCCTGAAGCGACCAATGATGGTTATGCATTCCAGATCAGTGAAAACCAGAGCACTTTCAATTTCTAGATGACTTTCCAATACCTCAACTATACTGTACCCTCATTTCTACTGTTTGTCCTCTGTAAGTGTAAAGGTCTGTCTTTTTTTGTATGTATTGTACATACTGTTTTAACATAACTGATTAAAAAAACATGATTGTAAATAAAGTTTCTGAATCATGTGTCGTTTTTTTTCACTATCAAGTGTATTTACTGTTATAAAGCTCTGTGCTGATTCTCAGTAAAGTATAGTTACATAATCAACTATTTACAGTCATTACGAACAGTTTACAATAGTCTGCATGTGGAGGATCATATCCTAACCTGTCTCTTGAAAATAATGTCTCAGTAGTTCTGTTAGTGTTTGTTAGAGTTGTCAGTTAATGTGAATTATAACTGAGCTTTACTCAAACAGTGACCAAATTGGTGTTTTATGACTCCACTAATTGCCAGTATGACGGCAGCCAAATAAATGTGGGCACGTTGTTTCTTGTATTAAGTGTATGCTGTGACACAGATTTGGTTATTTAAAGAGTAAAAGCTGGTGAGCTGAACCCACCACTCAGTATTATGACCTGTGAACATGCTCAAAATCAAATGTGTACACTGTAAAGTCCAGCTTAGGTAGCTGAATAACCAGGCTTTCAATGAATGATGCTCCAGGTTAGGTCAGTCTGATCTGAAGCTGCTCCTCAGAAATCAGCTCTAGCAGCCAAATATAAACCAGGTGTCATCTCACATTTGGTCCTGTGACAGCCCTTCTCAGCTTTCTGCCTCTGATAACGACGCAGTTATCCAGATTTCAAACCAATGGCTGCACCGGCAGAAAATGAAGGAGCAGTTTGCCATTATGGAGAAATATGCTCATTCCCTTCAGTTACTGCTCCAACACAAAACACAGTCCAGCTCATGGCACTTTAAAACATTTTCAATATTTGTACAAATTAAAGAAGATATAACCTGTTAATGAGCTCAGTGGAGCTGGAGGGCAGTTTTTCTTTTTTTTATTAAACAGGGCTTTTCCCTCTGTTTCCACTCTTTTAGGAAAGCTTAAACAACTAAACAACCGCTGGCTGTAACTTGTGTAGTGTACAAGCATTAGAGTGGGTATCTGTCTTCTTATTTAACCAAAGAAGAATGCAAAAAAAAGATATTTCCCAAAATGTGTCCAACTTTTCCTTTAAACTGGCTCAACTTTGCTGCGGTGTTACATGATCCTGCAACACACAACTATCCACCGTTTATTCTACTGTGCTATTTGCTAAAGAAATCTTAGAGACCACATTTATCTGGCATTGCTGGGGAACGTTCATTTGTAATTAGAGCAGCCCAGATTATGATGGCAGTGCTTCAAATGTTGCAGCATGGATGTTTATCGATGAGCGCTTTTTTTGCAAAATTTCTATCCTACCATATTTTATGCAACTTAAAAATACTAACACCACTTTTGCCTCTTTTTATGTCCCAGAAGGGAAAAATGAGTCTTCCTCAACAGTAGCTGGGTTATAGTTTCAGGGCGATGTAGACTGTTGGAGAACAATTCAACACAGAATCTGATGTCGGCTCCTTTTTGTCGAGAATTGGTCATGTTTTTCCCAAATAATGTTCAGATTTTTAGATAATTTTGCTTAAATGTCTTGAGAAATAGAGCATATAGCTGTTGTTTGGACTCATGACAGATTCATGATCAGTCATGATGGACTCTTGTTGCCTTTGAGGCAGCAGGTGGAGCCAGAGGAGGACTTTTACCACAGATTGTCTGTCTCAGGTGAGAGTGGCAGTTTTAGCAAATATGATTTAAAATCATTTCAAATAACATACCTACATCTGCTTTAACAGCACAAGACTTTGACAGATGACCTACACAAAGTGTCAACGGCATAACCTGTATTCACTCTACTGTATATTATCTTTAGTTATATATCTTATTTGAGCTGTATACTGTACATTTTATATCTATATTGATTTTATTACTTCAGTTTGTTATTTATGTTTTATTTTAGCTCTGTTTCTGTTTGGGTGGTCTTTCTTTTCTAATAATTTTGGCATTATTTTGGGTTAGGGTGAGAATTGCATGCCCAGAAACTGCTCCATGTAATTGCTCTGCACATGATAATAAAATGTTAAATCTTGAATAAAATGCAACCCCCCCAAGTGAAACAGTGGTGGTGGTGTGTGTGTGTGTGAGGGGTGGGGGGGTCCCTGCAGTCTGTGGCTGCGCCCTGTTAAAACCCATATCTGATCATAAATGCAGGTAGAGCTGTGTGAATATGAAGAGCCACCCTCAGCTCTCTCTCACTCACACACACACACACACACACACTGGAGGAGCAGAGTGTGTGTAGAGAGCTGCCACATGTCAGACCCCCCCTCGCTGGCCGTGTGTTGGTGTCGTCAGCGCTCCTCTCTCCCAGCAGCCTCCTGAAGCGGCTCCACAGGCGGACCCGCTCAGTCCGGCTCCCCGAGCTCAGAGCAGCACTGCGGCCGCGGCTCGGCGCTCCCTCCCCAACATGTGAAGTCGACCCGCCGCTCACACCGCGCTTCATTTTACCCGCCTCACCGGGGGGAGACGGCGTTTTTAGTAAAGGCACCCTGCAGCAGGCGTGTTTTTTTCCTTTTTCTTTTTTTTTTTTAATTTTTACGCGATTGTGAGCGACCGCTATGGCAGCTCAGTTCACATCCGGGCCACAATGCCTTGACTCCATTATTGTCTAAAAACTGGCGGAGGGGTTCATAAACCTTCTTATTATTTTTTTCTACAGTTAACTACACATTTTTACTGCTCGCAGTGAAGGCGGGGACCGAGGGGAGATGTCTAACCAAGGAGTCCGGAGGAATGGCCCCGTGAAGCTGCGACTAACAGGTAGCTTTAAATCCCCAACTACACACATCACACACTGGCGACGAGGGCTCCGTGTATTTCCTGGACGGGAACAGATCCCATGGGCACGGAGTTGGCTCACCGCCGGCTCTCCCCGCCGTCGTTTCCACGTTTGTGCGAGCAGCTACGGCTTGTTTCAGATATTATTTGTTCACGGAGACAGACGGCGTTGTAAACAGGCCGGTAATTGACGCCGAGTTGGGGGTGGGGGGGTTTATCATTGTTCTTGGAAGTAGTCTCAACCTTGTGATTGTCGCCAGTAACAACCAGCAATGAGACGGGTCCCGCAGCTGCGCGCTGTGACTCGGGTTTCTCGGTGAACCCTCGTACGTGTGTTCAGACCCACACATGTGGATGAATGCGAGGTTTGGTACCAGACTATCGCACGGATCTGCTGACCGGCGGGCTCACATTAAAGTTGGCTAGCTGATGTTAGCCTAGCCGGACAGACAGACAGACAGACACACAGAGAGACAGACAGACAAGCCTGTGGGGAGATGACACCGGGTCAGCAGGGCCCAAACCTGCCTCTGAACAGAGAGCAGGGTCCCATAGCTGCTACAGACAGACAGACAGGGGGACAGACATACAGAGGGACATACCGACAGACAGAGGGACAGACAGACATGCAGAGGGACAGA
>JBAJHX010000039.1:16687155-16721863 GCA_037176925.1 Amniataba percoides | reverse complement strand
ACAGACAGACAGACAGAGGGACAGACACAGGGACAGACACAGACAGACAGACAGAGGGACAGACACAGGGACAGACACAGACAGACAGACAGAGGGACAGACACAGGGACAGACACAGGCAGACAGACAGAGGGACAGACACAGGGACAGACACAGGCAGACAGACAGAGGGACAGACACAGGGACAGACACAGGCAGACAGACAGAGGGACAGACACAGACAGAGGGACAGACACAGACAGACAGACAGAGGGACAGACACAGACAGACAGAGAGAGGGACAGACACAGACAGACAGACAGACAGACAGAGGGACAGCTGCCTCCTTTGGTTGCCGTTGTTGGTAAAGCAGGTCTCCGTGTAGTTCCTGCGCTGTAAATGTCTCTGCAGCGTGGTCCGCTTTGCTCTGTTTTGAGGCAGGCTGGTCAGTGTGAGCTCGCTCCTCTCAGCTGTTTTCTCAGCTTTCTTGCCCTTTTCATCACAAACGGCCAAAAGCTTCACACAAGCTCTCGCTGTTTCCGATCTGGTGAGGTGGCCTGACAGCTGCCCCCCCCCCTCGCCGTTTTGTTCTGATGCTCATGTCCAGGATCTGACCTGAATCAAGCTGCGGCCGAAGGAAATACAAAATATTTCAGCAGCAGCTGCTTCTGGTCGTGGAGAGAACGAGGAGGTGATCTAAATGAGGCAAATTTAATGAGCATTGTGCCTGAGCTTTGAGCAATGTTTTCAGGATTTTACTACATAATCAGAAGAGTTTTATACAAGAATTGGTAGCCAGCCTTCATAAAATAATATCTAGTTTGTACAGCAAACGTTTCTTCATTGGCTTTCAAGACAGTTTTGCTCTTGCTGATGAATGAGCTGATACTGAAGAACGCACCAGTGGATGTCGTGCGGAAAAATGACTTCGAATGATTTTCGGCTTTTTCATTGTTGTGAGAGTTTGTATAGTCATGAAGTAATAGTTTATATATACACAAAGGTGCTGCTGACCAATACGTCTTTCCCTCATACGGTAGCAGAGCATCAGATAGCGAGTCTGTGATGCTGCAGGACATTTCCACACTGCTGCCCTCCACTTCGTTGTCTACTTGATAATTCAGTCACTCAGACACGTCGCTGCCAAAAAATGTTACACACAACTTTTGTGTTGAAATCTTGAGCCTGTTTGTTGCTGCAGCCTGAGATTGGGCCACAGTGGTCTCCCTGGAGGAATGCTGGGAATGTGAGTCCACTGTTTAAAAATGAGCAGATCTTTGCAGATGCTGAGTGACACTGTGCGTCCCGTCTGACACAAAATACCCTCTGCCCTCAAAGAACAACCATTAAAATTGAGATTTTGCTCTTTTAACAACTGCATAGTTCTCTGTCTGTGTATTTTTTATTTCAGTAGCACTGGTGATCACTCCTCGGGGCAAATTTCTTTCCGAATTATGTAATATTGTGCCATGTCATCCACACGGTCAGTCTGAGCTCACCGCACTCCCTCTCTGTTGCAAAGTGGGGGCTGAGAGTGGGAAAGGAGGCTCTATAGGAGGGCAGCCGTCTGGTGGTAAAGCCCGAGCGCTCACTTTTAGCAGAGGCTTCCCTATACACACTGTCATTATGTGTTTCCTTGTTTAGCACCGCACAGCTGTGTATACGAGGCTGATTAGATTGCTGCACGAGGAGTAATGGGCCCAGAGAGCGCCGTTGTGACATTGTAGCTGCATGTTGTCATCTGCAGTCGAGCCGATTTTTGACACATAGCTGCCGACGAGTTTGTTTCCAGGCAGGTCGTGAATGATGAGCCGCTCCATTTAAACAGGCCTGTAGCTGTTTGTGCTGTGGGCGTCTCTCCTTGCTGACAACACCCCCCCCCCCACACCCCCACCCTGTCCATTTGAACCAGATGTTGCAGATGTTTGCCAGCTATTAAACTGGAAAAATATGGCAAGCAAGCTGCTAAAACTAACACTCGGGATGAGAATTGCCCCTTGACTACACGGGACAGGTTTCCATTATACTCCGCAGCTGATCACTCCCAAATTACGTGACACACAAACATGGCGATCGGCATGACACGCGCCATCCACCGAGTCATAAATTACATCATTAAGGAATGGCTCACTGCTCCGTCTGATCATACTCAAATTCTGTCATGCCGACATGGCGCACGGTATAATTTGCACCTCTTTCCATGCGACCATAAATTTGATGACACTGGGACCTTAAAGCCAAGTCGCAGAGTTCCCTTCGATGTGATCGAGGCTCTGCAGAAAAGGGAACACTTCCCTCTGAGCTGTCACGAATCCTGAGCCACAAACCGTCTATCATATGAAAGTGAAATCAGACTCTTAGGTAAGAGTCAGCAATGTTCTCTCTTTGCCCTTTTTGAATACATTTTCTGCTCAGAGAGATGCGCAGCAGAATCATAAATGAACTGACGTGTGTTTGATTTTCTGGTGTCATTCGGAGACGTGACATTTATTGCCTTTTTTTTTGTCTCAGCTCAGAGTTTACATGTGACTTGTTAAGCATATGGTTTTCTCATCTGAATTCTTTGGCATGGCGCAGGCTAGCGAAGAGACCTATCTCAGTGGGATTCCCTAGAATTCTCCATTCGCATTCCCACCTCTTCCTCTCTGAGTCACTCCTGTTCTTTCCGACTGTAAGCTTCTTCCCCCTCAGACCAACTCCAAAGAATATTTCACTCCAGCCCTAACTGACTGAGCTTCCTCCGCGCTCGCTGATTCTCTTTCTGTCTGATGCACTTTCTGTAGGTGGTTTGCATCCCTTTTCTTCCCATTTAATCAGCAAATTAACAGGATTTGATGGCGCTGCAGCCGGAGCTCCAAACAGAGGGGCTGGCACTCTTATTTTTGATTAAATAGCTGTAAGTCTTCCCTGCTCCTTTCCCTTGCAAGATGACTGACAGCTGAATGGACACAGATGCTGCTTGAGAATAAAACTAGACTTATTTTGAAGATGCAACAAAGGCCCTGGGGTCTCACACTGGTCCACTGTGTGGCTTTGGCTGAAAGGCTTAGGTCTCTCCTTTTTTGCGAGAGCCCTCATTCTTTCAATTCAGCATGGTCTGACTGTAGTCCACAGACGGGGGGTCTTTGGATGTTGGATTGAAGAAGAAAACCCCCACAGCTGGGCACAGATGGGGCTGTGGAGGCACAGGACCTGATGATCAAGACCATTTTTAATGTGGTCTGAGCCGGGGCTTGGTACATTCATGTGGCCTCAGTCAGAGCCATTTTTACAGAGTGGCAGTATGGAAGTGATTTAGGTTCATCTGGGTGTTCAGACAGGATACGTCGTAAATACACAGTGATTAGCTGCATGTGGCTGAAAGGTTGACTTTACAAGGCCCGTCATGGACACGCATTTTGAGCAGACATTTCCACATTTTGTTTTAACAAGATGTGAAAGAAAACAAATACAATGGCAGCAAAAGACCACGGGAAAAAAAAACGAGGGGCGGGGGAAAGAAAAAGGGGACGTAACAAGCAATTACAGCACATCATTTGTAAACATTTTCCTTCCCCCTGCTGAGAGCCTCCCATAATTTTAAATTGTTCCATCAATTAATTGACTGGCTGGGTCTGGCTTTCCTGTTGGTTCAGCTGCTCTTCAATGAGGACAAAGCCTTCTGCGGTTGCTCTGCCCTCAACCGCCGCCAGCAACGGCCCGGAGGAGACCAGATGTAGCAGGGGGAGAGAGAGAGAGGGAGAGAGAGAGAGCGGGCAGCTTCTAAGAGAGGAAGTGCTCCCCAGACCCCAACACTTGTCCAAACGTCACCCCTGACAGGTGGGGAGCAGAGCGGTCCAAAAAAACCCTTTTGAGGTTCCCCTGTAATAATAAAGTGAAGAACTGCTATTACTCAGCGGGACATCGGGCGTCTCTTGTGTTGCTTATATGGCTGGGTGGCTCACAGCTCGGTCCGTCACTGTATTATAACAGCGTGCCATGGGTTTGATTAGCGAGTGGCATGTGTGGTTTGGGGAGATTGGCTCTTCCTGCTAAGTTGAGCATCGGCGCTTCAGAGCGGCCGCTTTGTAACATTAACAACAGATAATATTTCCTGCATCCACACATCCTGTTTCATTTGGAGTCAGAAAGAAGAAAATGACCAACCATGTTCACTGTTTATACTCGACTGTCCCACAGCAGTGATTCCCATCATGTAACTCGTTACACATAGTCCCTGTAGTCCCTTGTAGTGTGGGGGGATTTATGCAGTTGCCAGAGGGTACATGGAAAATTTTAAAAAATGTAAAATTACATTTAGATTAAAGAAATACACCATACACATTTAGAGTGGGTAAAAAGTAATTAACTAAGTAATGAAAAGTAATGATTAATTGTTGGAGACGGTAGCTGAAAATAGTGAATAATAGTTCAGATTGATTGTTTCAAAGGTTGGCTAAAAGTAATGGATAAATCACTGGAAGAGTATTTAAGAGGTGGAAACATTTTCTGCCATTGCACAAAATGTAACTTTCTCCAAACCTGGAAAGTTCATTTGCTGTGATAATATACACTTTTCATATAGTTAGTCTGTTAAAAGGTGTCTCTGTCTGTTCTTTGATTACCGGTATCCTGATAACTGTTCATCCAGTCGACTTCACACTTGGCGGGTGTATTGCTGAGGACCTGAGGAAGCGCAGTGTCAAGAAAGCTGCAAGCATCAACACCAGAGCAGCAGTCTGCCCATTCAGAACAGACACTGCTTCAGTCAGATAAATAACATCCAGTTTGAACATGACTGGTGGCGTCGGTGAGGGGGCACTTCATCAGACAGGGTGGTTTGTGCAGCACAGTTTGTGTTGTTTGGTTGCTTTTTATAGTTTTAGTTATGTTATCACCTCACCTCTCATAATCGTGCTCACTGGAGAGATTATAGTGGGACTTGCCTTAGTACATACTGCACTTTTCCACTGAGAGGGAATCCATTTGGGAGCCAATGCTTGTTTAACTGCAGACAGCAGAGCATCTGCAGCACTATTCAAAGCTTGTGTGGTACACATCAGCTGTACGGACCGAGCAACAACTCATTTGTCATCTTATTTAACGCGCGCAGACGTACTTCTCATGGTGTATCACTCTGTGCCTCTCCGCCCGCCCGTTAAAGAAAGATCGTTCCTTCCCTTTAAGTGCACCTGAAGGTCTCTGCTTTTAATTCCATTTGTGTGATTTATGTAGTCAGTAGGATGGGAGCCCCGGTTAATTACAGTTCATAAAGAATTTAAATTAGCATGGTGTATTCAGCCAGGATGAGTCATAACTTTACGTCTCAGTTCTGGATCCACATACACAAGCTGGCACTGGTCGCGTGCTTCCTGTAGAGGGGAAAAGAGCGCAGAAAGCGAGAGTGTCTGTTTGGCCTTGGAGAAGTGCTAATCCTCCTGGGTGCTTTGGGAAAGGCCTTCTTCAAAGGCCTGCTCTGTTAACCTGGTTGTGGTGGTTAATGGGTCAGAACTGGATTAGCTGTGAGATGTGAGGGAGGGGAGCTCCAGCGAGACCTCGACCGATTCTTGTCCGCAGGCTCCTCTTTGCTATCACTCCCGCCTGGCTGGCTGCTCTCCACGCTGTCCCTCCCACTGCCCGAGCCCCTCATGTCTTGCCTATTTCCCAAACTCGTGCTCCCTTTGAAGTTAGACACTTCACTTGGGGGTATTTTTTTATCAGAGGCGGCCGCATGCATATCCAATGTCAGTCGAGATCCCTGTTTGACTTCAGATGCCCTCAGTTTTCTGCAGACAGCCCACGCTGCAGAGGAACAGTTTTGACCGTGGCTTGTTTTACTGATTAGCTGAGCCTCATGGCGTTGTCTGTCACTTTCACTTGAAAAAGTGGATGAAGAAAAAGTGGAAAAAGTGACTTTTGTGGATTATTAACTCATGACATTGACAGTTCAGTCTTGTCAGTCTTTGTAGGGTTGCATGATAATTGAAGACTATTCTAATGTGGAAAAAATTTGGTTTGTAGGTGCCAGGTTTTGACGAGGAGGAACAACGTATGGAATAAAAACTGTGTGGATTTTTATCTGTTTTTCAGTCATGAGTGTCTCAGTCTTTAGAGGTGCAATAGTAAATCTCTGCAGGAGTCTTTTCATTGAACAGTTCCCCTGTGTCTCCAGTTGAATGTGACTGATATTGTTTTGTTCACTGTTGTTTAATGTCTTGCTTCATGTGTTTTCCAGTTGCTCACAGCTGTTTTTGTCACACAATGTACATATAAGAGCTCAGTTATCCCCAGTCTGCACCAAAAGATACACAACTCTAGGTTTAAATCATTAGTGAAGTGTTGTTGGAGAAATGGCCTTTGTCAGAGCAAAAGGTAGAGCAGGAACTAGAAGCTTTACGATCGCAGACTCGGTCGCATATCAAAAGCGGAGTGAGGCCTCGCTTTGCAGAAGGAAAGGAGCAGCTCTTTGCAATGTTTTAATGTGAATTCCTAGTGAAGCCTATACCATCTCATGTCAATTAAGTGTCTCAGAACATCTCATCAGGCTTTTGTGTTGCTAAGAGATAAAAGCACGGTGGTCCACAGTTGACAATGGCACGCTGGTACAGCCAGACCTTTCTCCTTTATCATTATACCGGTCAATGTTGCGGCTCTTCTCTTGTAAGTGAAGGTCTTGTGGTTGTGGAGCAGTCTGCGAGGGCAGGCCTCTCTCTTGCTTTTGATGTGCGATTGTAGCCGCGGCACTAAGCCTCTTTCCTCCATCGTTTGTTTTTAGGCATGTCTGTGATTGTTATCATCTCGCCAGAGTGTGCCCAGGTGAGATCACTCAGCAAGTTTGCTCAAAGTCTCATTAGCTCTGATAAATATCCACACATGCAACGGTCGTTTCATTTTCTCCAGAAACAGAGGTGGAGGCAGGGTGGCCTGAGCACTCCTGCCCAGCTGTCTGATGGAGGAGGGTAACCTGAGAACAAGTCTTCGACGTGCCGACTCTGCTTCAAACCTGAATGGACACGGTTGATACGATTAACTCTGACTAACCTCAAGCAGATGGAGGTCTCTCAAGTCTCCACTGTTACCGGCCAAAGTGGTGTGTGCGTGCGTGTGTGTTGGGGGGTGGTGGTGATTTGGCGCAAAAACCGCAAGACGCCAACAGCTGACTGCAGGCGTCTGTCCGTGCCCCGGCCTGACGTTTGAGCCCCTTCAGTCCTCTGAGGAGACAGGACCAGAAGAGAGACGTTTATATTCACACTGGATCACATTTCAAATGGCACCACTGCCAAAGTTGAACAAATAAACCACAGGATTCCTGTGTAGTAAAAAAAAAAGTCTCACTGCGTACTTACAGATAGGCAAATGTGATATTTCAACACTGACTTTTTTTTGCTCTCACCCTTAAAGGAATCTTAAATATGTACTGAGGTGCATAGATATTCACAATTCATTGTTGATTTTTGATGACTCTTGGATTGACTCTCATGTGTAACTGTCTGCTTGATAAGAATCGTCCTTTGATTTACAGGAAATTCATTATGAAACTAACCTTCAAATCCAAAACTGGGAGTGCCAGATGCTGGGTGATTCAGCCCTTAGGCAGAGGCTACAGAAACTGTAGTCACAGATGTAGCCAAATATTTACTCTTAACAAACCTGATTATTATCAGTGACGCACCTGTACTAAGTTCATGTCCAAAGCTTATGGCCAAAAGATTGTTTTGGTCTTTGATAAAATAAGACGCTATGCGCAGGCTCGTGATGGTCACATGTAGCGTGCTCCACTTTTACTCACAGCTCAGGTTTAAGGCTTTACATATTAATACGCCGTTGTGCAGTTCCACAGGTTCGCTAACATTTGTCTAAGTGCTCTGTTAAAAATAGCCCCAGCAGCAGCCTGAAAATGTGGCTTCATTTGACAGCCGAAGCTCTGAGAGGTGATTTCATCGAAGCTTAGCTAAATTTGGGTCAGACACGATGACACATGCCCTGTAGACACGCGTCACCTGATTTTAAATGACTTGCAGCGCACAGTAAAAGCTGTTTATGGTATGCACCTGCACTCAGCGGCATTTGGTTTTGGCTTTTGATCTGGAGACCACCGTCGCTTCTCAGTGAGACATCAGGGCTAATTACTGAGGGTAAGTATGTGACGTCACACAGGGAGGCATTGTGGATAAATGGTTCATCCTGTGTATATACCAGGACAAACATCAGTCATTTGCTTATGTTCTCCACATTTCCCACTGAGCTGAAATACTTTGATGATTAAACGATTAGTAAATCAATAAGTTTAGTCACTTCTCAAGTTAAAAATAGCCAAATAAAATGCCAAACATTTGCTGACTTTAGCTTTTGGCATGAGATGATTTTCTGCTTTTCTTTGTCACATATACATGTAAATAGAATATGGTGGCTTTTAGACTTTTAGTCTAACGACACAAGATTTTTAAAGACAGAAATTTAGGTTCTGCAAAGTTGTGTTGGTAATTTCTTTCTGTGCTTTTTTAATATTCCACAGACTGAAAGACTAATCCAAAAATGATCTGCAGATTCATTCAGTAATCATCATTAATGATAATCAATTGCAGCCCTATTCTCAAGACACAGTAGTAGATGGCTGTGCAGTGCTTATGTCTGTGATTAAGACGTGATTACTGTCCGTATATTTAAAAGTGACTTAGGGTCGTCTCAGTCCAACACATTCATTGGCAAGGTACACGGTAAAAAGGAAAAATATGGCTGGGTGGTAATGATGTAATAGTGCTCCCAGATGAAGTTGTGAAATCATTCTTAGAAAACTAAAACTCCCCAGGATTTTGGGGCGTTAGGGTGGGGAGGGGGGCCAGCAAAGCGGAGAAGCAAAGAAGCATTTCTGGCATTTAGCACAGCATTGTGGTGGTCCTCAGCTTCTGTTAAACAGGTTGGTACTATCCAAGCTCTCCTCTCCTCTCCTCCATTACATCAGAGGGGGCAAAGGAGCCAACGAGCTAGGAGAGCAGCTCAGCCACTGAACTGAGCTCGGGTCCCAGCCAGCAGTAGTGCAAGCTTGCAGAAGCCCTAAGCTGTGCCGATTTGCTCACTGTTTTGACTTCTCATTTAGCTGCAGCGGCAAAGGTACTATGGAAGACTTTACTCGCCTGGATGGCTTTCTGCGAGGCACGTTGTGTCACACAGAGTGGAAAGACAGAGTGATGTACTATGCAGGGGTAACAGGAATGCCACTAAAATTGCCATTGTGGCATGGTTTCCCACTATTTGGAGCCAAAAATAGTCGGGGTGGACTCCTCTATTATGCAATTACAGTGGACTGTATCACAGAGGGAAAAGGTGACGTGAGATGGATGAAATGTTCTCACACTAAGAATGCTGCCAGCCTCTTTCCTCTCACGTGTGGATGTGTGTGGTCAGTCTCCCCACGCAGTCAAACAGGTTTTTGCAAAGGAAGATAAGCTCCTCACTCGGCTCAGCCAGTGGATTTGTCACAATTGCGCACCTTTGTATCTGCACTGCTTTGTCTTTGTTTAAAGACCGGTTTGGTTGGAAAGAGCTCTTGCTTCCACAACAGTGTTTCCACAGGTTGTCACTTTACGCTGGTGGTGACGTTTCATCGACCTGTGACTTGTATTTTATGTTTCTTTCATGTTTAGGGCTGCAAATAACTAGTATTTTCAATATCAATTAATCTGCTGATGATTTTCTCAATTAGTTGTGAGGCTTGTATATTATCAGAAAACTTGTCCATCTCAATTTCAAATAAGGCCAAGGTGACAACCGCAATGGTCCAAAACCAAAGTATATGCACTGAGTCACAGAAGACTTAGAAAGCAGAAAATACTCAGATTGAAAAGGCTGATACCAAATAATTCTGGTACTTTTTTTCTTAAAAATGACTCAACAATTAATCTGTTATTAAAATAGTTACAGTTTGTCTTAATGGTTGCAGCTCTAATTATGTTTTGTGTCGCATTAGTCTCAATCATGACTCAGCTGTCTGTTCAGTCAGTGTTTGTCGTTGTCACAGTAGTTGCAGCCCTTTGTCACTTGGCAGCATTGAATCTTGATTGTCAGAAAACTCCACTGGTCACAGCTGCCAGTGTTGTGCATCGTGGCACCTAAAGCAAATCCAAAACAGACCATAACTTCCTGGGCAGTTATTTATCTTGGCTGGGGTCCCAGATATTAACAAAGCCTAATAATCACTGGACTTTGATGCTGCTTGGTTCTCTAAACTGCAGCACGTCTTTTACATGTAACACCACCTCGCAGAACACACTGGTGTCTCCATGTGTCTCACGAGATTGCTCTCCTCTTTTCCGGCAGGTGCTGAGTGTGATGTATAATGATGTATGGCTCCTCTTAGTCACGGCCCTTTATCCTTTTTTTATGAAGAGGAGCTGTGGGGGGATGTATTATGTCTTCTGCCTTTTCTTTCCTCCGATTCCTCTGTTGTTTCATGCTTGGGTCACAGTAATTTCGAGCAACAGATGTCCCCAGACGCCCCTTTTACGCCACTGTGTAACAGGAGTCCTGGGAATCAAGATTTTCATTGTTTTTCTTGCGGTATTTAATGCACGTCATAGGAACTGTGAGTTTTTTAAGATGTTTCACTGCTGGTTTCCTCTCCACTCCTCAGTTGTTGACAAGATTGTTCCTTCCCTTCCTCACTCGGGGCACGTGTGAGAAGGAGATGGAGCATGTCTTTTAATGCCTCTATAATTTTTAGAAACTTGAAAAGAGAAGATCAAGGTCTTTTTCCCCCTCTTTTATTTTTTCTTTGAAGTGTTTCCTTTCTGTTTTCCTCTCAGTACGAAATGATGCACAGGGAGATTTTGTTACTCTTTTTCCTTTCTAATGTTCTAAATCTTGGAAATTGCAGGTCTGTTTAGAGGTATTAGACGATTTTCCTGGCAGTCAGTAGTTCCATGATCACTCTGCCACCAATGACTCTAATATCTGTATTATGTGACCAGAAGGAGTCTTATCAGATTTGCATATTACATAAGTGGATTTGCTAAAACAGAAAAACCTGCCAAAGCTGGGATATTTCCCAGTGCCTACAAGTCACTTTGCCTTAACCACATTTCCACAGTTAGTCTGCACCCTGTGAAGAGTTGGACCAAGCTCCTGAAATCTGACCCTGCTTCCTTCGCTCTATTCTGCCTGACTGCAGTTAAGGGCTAAAGTTAAGTGGTGTAGCCAGGTCTTTAAAAAGTAACCCACTTTTGTCATGAATAGGGCAGCTCTGAATGTAGTCTGTGAATGGCTGGTGTGGTTGCCTCTGTGGCAAATGCGCTGGACTACCCCATAAAGCACAGCCTTTTTTAGAGGTTGATTGCCTAGTATCTGCTTTTTGAGAGATACTTGGGGTTTTTCTGCACTTCCACTCGCTTACATTACATCTCCCACACGTCACAACGTTAAAGTAGGTGATAAATCAGTTGGAGCTCCTGCCTAATTGATCACTTTTGTCTGTTATCAAAAAGCATATCAAGGCTTTATCTGTGGGCTCATTTGTAGGGAGAGGTGAGAAAGAGAGAAGAAAGCGGTGAACGTGTAATAAAACATTTTGTTTCGTAGTGATTTAAAGCAGAAATAAATAACCATCACACACTCAGCACATCTTTTTTTTGAGAAGCTTTTCCACCTCTGCATGTCTCTGCATGTTTTTTCTTTTAGTCATATTCATGAAAGCGTCACAGTCACGCCACAATAAATACAAACACCAACATGACAACCTTGTGTTGTTTCTTTGCATGAGTTTCCTGGTGGATGGTGTGCAATCTGTCACTGCGGTAGTATTCATGGTTCTTCAGATGCAGTGGAAATGCAAACAGGAGTGCTCAAAAGGGATTTTTAGTTCCTGGTTTAGTTTGTCAGGCTCCAAAGTTCCTGGAACATTTTGGTGGAAAAGGGGCTGTTGGGCAGTCGTTGATTTTGTTCAGTTCAAAATGAACTTGGACTTATTCCCTGTGAGCTGTACTACATTTCCTTCCTGTGTCCCAGGGGGTTACCAAGCATTGAAGCTCCAGCGCCCAGCTGATATTAGCTCCATTGACAGAGGCCTACAAGAGACCGTGTCCAAGACCAAACATTACCCAACATGCTGTCACAGGAGATTGATCTGGAGACAACTCGGAGATTAGCATGAGACAGATAAAGAACAGGTTCACCAGCACGGCCATCAGCACTTGTCAGTCACAACTCATGTTTTTCTCCGTCTCTTCAAGTTCCAGAGAGGTTACGGAGGAGTGGAGGGCGGCGGTGGGGCAAGAGGAAGTCTTTTGTTTATAGAAGAACAATGCTGCGCATGAGAGTGCACGATGCTGGGCCTGGAGTCAAAACAGCGTAGACAGACAAACGGGCAGACAGACAGAGGAAAGGTTGGGGTCTGGGAAGGAGGTGTGTGTGACGGGGGAGTACTGCTCCCTGAAGATGTGTCAGACTGTCTGGCGGGTCAGGTCAGCGCACTGGACCAGAGGAACCAGGTGAACAGGAAGGGAGGTTCAGGAGGGGGTCAACATGTTAGTGGGCCTGAAGAGATTTGTTTAGGTTCACACACAGTTTTGATTCCACGCAAGGAGGAGATCGCCTGATATTTTGAAACGGCGCCTCCTCTCCCTCTCCCTCCTACTAGGCTATGTTTCCAGACAGTTTTGTCTTGGAGCTGGGATGGTAACGGTGGAATATTACCAGCCGGTTGTCTCTGTTCCCACACCCCCATTTCCTGCACCTCATAGGCTCCAGTGTAATGGTTAACCGCAGAGCAACAGACTACAGGCACTCTGAACCCTCTTTTCCCCATGGCGCTCTTCCCTTTTCCCATGCTCCGTTTGCATTACTGTGTGCGAATGCAGTCGTCAAAGTGGCAGTATCTGTTTATTCACAACACGCCAATGAAGACTCCCAGCTCCATCTTGTCTCGACCAGCGATCGCTACCATGGCGACGCCACCCCCCGCCCCCCACATATCACGTGACCTCTCCCTCCCCAGGTGTTTGGCTTGCGTCTGGCGGACTGCATTGATTCGCCCGCACAGTGGGGCTCTTTGTGCGCCGGCCTGTGAGAAACTGGGCCCATCCTCTCCCCACAGGTGGAACTTTAACTTCAGCTCAAGGTCCCGCTGACTGCCCACACAGGGCTGCTGCTGCCACTTTTATTAAGAGATGGGCCGGCAAAGAAACCAGCTAAGCAAGTCTGAGGTGATTATCAGCTGTTTGTTTAGCTTTCCCCGCTGTCCTCGGGGAGGCAGCTCTGTTTGGGTTGTAATGTGGAAAGCCATTACATGACTAATAAGCTGCAGTCAGCTGAGAGCATACACACGACACCGCTACTCTTACGTGAGCCACCAGGTTATATTTCCACTTAGTCACTTGGCACATTCACCAAGCGTTTGTTCCTCCCAGTGTTAGTGTATGAGGCTGTAGATGGTTGTTAGATGATGGTGCAGATTTTTTTTTCTTTTCTAAACAATGTTTTTATGTGTTTCTGTGTGGGTGAGCCCGTCAGACAGCCTCTGTGGTCTGTTTTAGACTAACAATATTCAGTGAAAGAGAAGTGGGTCTTTAGCCTTAAAGGTTTTGGTCATTTATCAGATGAGTGTGGACTTTCAGTGTAGCTGCAATATGGAGTATCAAAGCTAACCCACTGTGATAAATTCAGATACCTGTGCATTTGACTGATATTGTGCCATGGCCATTGGATGGCCTTTTTCAAAAGCAGCTGGCAGTGATGAATGTATGCTGATTTGTCGTCCCTCTGTAAAGTGCATTCTGTTGTTAACGTTTGCTGTAAGTGAGGAAAAAGTCCTCTGATGCTGCTCTCTTTGTTTATTGTCTTTTTAACTGTCTATCCTCTTGGTGTGAATCAGTCCGCGCCGCAGTCCCTGCCTGTGTGAGGCGGTGCGACCAGAATGAGAAACACAGGCAACACAGAGAAACCCTTCTCTCGGCTTCGCCTCGGTACTTGGCGTCGCTATGACGACAGAGGATTTTAGATGGGCCGAGATGCGCGGGGATATGTGATGCTTTTCCGGAGTGTGTATGTGTGCGTGTGTGTTTTTGTGACAGAGAATGAGAAAGTTGGAAACCTTCAAGGAGCGTGATGATACAGTCATCTCACGGTTCAGAACAAAATATTTCACAGACTACACTGCTCAGTACACTTTTCTTCTTCTAAACACCTAAAATATCTTCTGTGCATTTCTAAACAGTTTACAGTTGGTGCAAAATGTTTTAACATCAGTGTTTCTCTTGGTACAAAACACAAATAATGATCATTAAATTAAAATATACATCAATAATAATGAGTGCCAGATGAATTAATAATGAAAAGGATCTTTAGTTACAGTCCTGTATATTGTTAAGATATAATATCCCATATTTTCTGTTGGTCAGACCTGCAGCCCTGATTCAAGCTCTGAATTTGTCCTTACTAACGCCTCACCACTCACATTATCGCTAGCAACCCGCTACATTATTGGGCCATGCTGCAGATCTCGTCTCCCTTAATGCAGTGCTCTGTGCAGCGTGGCCATGAAACAGAAACCACTATAGCCGGCACCTGAAATGAGCTTTTAATGTTTCTATTTTTCTATTTTTTTCTTTTTATCTCAGGGCCATACTTATGTGTCCATCACATTGTGGCATTTAGTGTGTGTGTGTGCTGGTCTGTGTGTCTTCCATTTTTATGTACAAGGAGACAGACGGGGAGAAAGAGGGAGAGAGAGCACATAATTATATTTGTCCGTTTGCGAGCATGAGAAAGCCCGTCCAGGCTGACCAATAAAACAACAGATTTACGATGCTGCCCTGTAGGTGCAAGCTCGCCCACTTCCTCTTCTCTGGGAAGGTTTCTGTCATCAGGACCCCATTTCCCATAACGGCATAAATTCTGGGGGCATTTCTGTTTGCTGCCGGGTAAATTGGGGCCAACATTTCTGTTAATGTTGTTACATAAAGCTTTTGCAAAAAGGAAAGAAAATTTAATGGCCTTTTGTGTGTGTAGAGTCGTTTACCTTCTGAGGATATATCTCCACGAGGGGTTCAGCATTACCGATGGTCTACACTGAAACTCATTTACTCATTCATGAGCTTAAATCAAAGCATTTCTGTGCCACCAAATGACATTTTTTCATCACTGCATCCAAAACACTAAGCTTCCTCTTTCATTGTTTCTCCCCTTACACTTCTCCACTCATGCCCCACATTCAGATCCCCCTCGTTGCTTTGCTTTTCCTCTTTATTTATAGCTTTGTAAATTCAGAGCATCACAGTCAAAATTAAAACAACGTCATTAGGGAGACCTTTACATGCTGGAGGTGTGTTAGAAATTCAGATGAACGCACACAAAGAGCGACGAAGATCGTCAGAGAGGAGGAAGCAGAAACCCCAGAGATGCTCCATCAAACATAAATGAGGCCAATATTTCCATAGAGAACGACATGGCAGCTCCAACCAATGGTCCCAGAAACCCAGTCCCACCCTTCATGTCACAGATCTGAGAGTGCTTTGACTTCTCAACAATCGCACCATCAATCACAGAGAGACTGGGAGAGGGAGTTATCTGTGCTCTCCAGTTTTTGATCTTCTCTTTTCCCTCTCTGGATGTATGGACAGGGCACGTCCACATGTCCTGCTGTAAGTGGAAGCTCAAGAGTAAAAAGAGGCTGAATAGACAGGCTTTTACAGATATGAAACGTTAGTGATGTTAGATGTATTTGCCGGGAGATTCAGATAAAAAGAAAATTCAGATTTCCAAAAAAGAAAAAAAGCAGCTTTTCTGATCAGTTGAGCACACAGCACTAACTGCCATGTTTTAATCCGCTACACAAAACTCACCCCTGTTCAGTTGCAGCATATTTACGTAACACTTAAAGTTAAATAAACTCATCAAAATACAACAACAACACATCTTGTTGAAAACCCCCTCTTTCCACACTTCTCTGAGATTTGACGATGGTTGGATCAGGGCTGTATCCGACCACTTCTGTACCTTTAACAAACCAACAATCTGACATTCACACTTCACAAGAAAGGAGCCACAGCTTGAACTTCTCTCTCTTGCTCTTTTTTGTCATTAATGATGACGCTAATCCTGTCACTTTTCCTTTACACAGTTAAGTGAAACACTACTAGGGGCTGTCGGAGCACTATTATCCACATATTGAAGTGGTATGTCTTTCAAATCAGCACCCTTGATTTCCAACGTATTGGGACTACATGTCTTACACACTACATGCTCAGCTTAATGTAATATCTGTCATAACATTTTGTAATGTTTCGTCAGTGTGTAATGAGGACTGTGTTCTGATGGTTGGATTCCTCTGCATCCTGATTGCCGTCCTCGCACTCTCGTCTCGCTGCTCTGCAGCCTCAGACCCCTAATTGGCTTCCCTGCTACCATTGTCTCCTTGTGTGTACCATTCCAGTGGTTTTCTGTCCTTTTCCTGTTTTCAGCTGTAACTTGGCCCTTTCGACTGTTTTCATAAGGAGCCTATGTCGGTATAATTGTAGTGTTGCCTTCCTGCTGTGTGGCTACTTGAGGACCACTCATGTGCCACTCACAGGAGGGTCTGCAGGTCTTGCTCAGCTTAGTTTGGTTTAAGCTGAGCTGGCCATGTGTGGGTCTTGTCATGTCATGCCTTGCCTTGCATTTGGTCTCATTTTGTCTTTATCGTCATTTCTTTGTTCCTGTCTGGACTTTGAAGGCAGGGCAGTGCTTTACCTTGATTTAAAGTCACATTTCCCATTCGTTCATTTTTCTCTCACTTTATGTTGTGTGGATTTGCTGCATTGAGACTTTGAGACTGGGGAACACAGTGCTCAATGTTTTTCCCCCTCTGGAAACCCCATCAAAGCACCATCAAGCCCTTTTTCACAATCTGTACATGATGTCTGTGTCATGTGGACAGAAGCATGGTGGAAACACAAACTGACACCTGTTACCTTACTCCACCTTTTTGCTTAAACGCTCACACAAACACAGACGCACACTTACTCCTCTGTGTCTGTTAATAATTAATTAGATCGCTGGAGCTGGAGCGGAGAGTGAGTTGTCTCGGGGGGCCCGAGTGTGTGCATGCGCACGCTCGTCTGTGTGTTCAGGAAGAACACGACTGAAAGCGATGCATACCAGATGTTTTAGAAATGAGGTGGGTTTCACTGGAACGTAACACATTCCCAGGGATGTTTGCGGAAAGAAATTCTTCCTCATCTGTCGAGCATGTTCTGCACCCCCCCTCCCCTCCCCTCATGAGGGTATGCATCCAGTTTATTCGTCTGTTTTTCGCTCCTTCTTTTATGGGGTTCTTGTCATTAAACCCACAACCTGTGTCTGTGTTCGTCCTTTGCATATCTGTTGACACCACGCATATGTAGATGTTGCCGTGGCGAAGCTGCTGATTTGTGTACTTCATTCTGTGGATATGACACTCAGGAGGTACGTCCTCCTCCCTCCCCCCAGACCTAAAGTGGTTCAACGTGATATTTGACATGGTGTGTGTGTGTGTCTGAGTATGTGTGGCATGGGATGGAGAGGCAGATGACTTGGCAGCGGCTGCAGATTGATGGCTTAAGCTGCAGTCTGCTACGATGGGCGTGCCTTCTATTTGTGTTAGCATAGTAAAGTCTGAGCACTCTCACCTGCACATGAGGGGAGAGAAAAAACAGATGATAGAAAAGCCATATTTATTCATCTATTATTAACTGACTGACCTATCAGATGTTTGGTCTTTTAAATAGCAAAAAAATCAACTTCAGATTTCTTTACTTGCCCCAAATAGATTCAGTTTGACTTCATGCAAGACAAAGAAAAACAACAGACTGTCATATGTGAGAAGCTGGAAGCTGGAACTTTAACAAAGTGATTTTAATGGTAAAATAATTGCCAGCTCTTTTTCTGTCAAGTCGATTATTTAATTGATCCTTTTAGGGCCCAATCAGCCCTGGAGCTGGATTAGACGTCAGGCAGATGGTGACATGAAAGGTGTGAAATGGGCTCATATGGCAACATGTTGCCTGTCACACTGTAGCCGTCACCCTCACACCAGTCAGCCATGATATAAACAAAACTGGAACTGTATGTTATGGTCTGTATTGTGAATGCATGCCATTCATGGTGGTTCCTCTTCCAAAATACAGTATTTAATAAATTAAAATTATTTATTGATTTGAACAACTTTACATTGAATATACACAGCCAAGAAAAGCTGAACAGGCCCAAAACGCGTACAGGTCAAAGGTTGAAAGAGATATTGTAAGAGATTTATATATATCTAAGATATAAGAGATATAGATCAAGAATACTCAACATAACATTGCAGTCACAAACAAAGTATTTGAATTGATCATGAACTATCCTAACAGTGAGTTAGTCAATGATAACAACACCAGTCTAGGCCATGATGCATCTTATACAAGGTATGACTCATTGTATACATGTTTTGAAACTTTGATTCATAATATTGTACTCTTCCTCCTCGTAAAAATAATGCACATATTGTTCATTTCAGAGGCTAAACTAATGGACACAGGATGTCTCCTACTCTGAGGTTTCAAGTGGAATGAGAAAACAACTTTCTGTAAAATCTAAATACTCTGAAGTATTATTGGAAACAGGATCCAGATTAAATATTAAACAGTCACTGTAGTCTGTTTTTATCAAGATACACAGTGCAGTCATGTAATTATATTCTCATCTCACTTCAGACCAATGAATCAGCCACATCAGTGTCCAGACCACTTAGTGTCTGTTCCTCAGAAAACTCTATCGCATAAATAAGCCAAGCCAAAACTGTATTTCCATGTGCCTGACTCACAGGCTGTAACTGTAACCCCAGACGCCCAGGTGGTGACTGAGCTTCCTCGTCCATCTGGCTCTGCCTCATCACCTCAGCAACCTCCTCTATGGCTCTCAGAGTAGCTCGACGGGGTCGGGCGCTCTGCTGCAGGCCGCCTGGTTTGAGAAAGAGAGGAACCGAGACGTCTCCTCCTCCAGCTTAAAGGCTGATTTCATAGTGGAGAGTATGAGTGATGTGTCTTTACGTTGAAGTGTTTTTATTCCAATGATACAATTTCAGACCCTTAGCTAAGGAGCTGCCTCCTTTGCTGTTGTTGATGTGGCTTTCTTGATACACATTTTAGGCATAGCGTTCTGTTGTCTTAATGCAGGTAAGAGATGGTTTGAGTCAGCTGTACCAAAATTGGTGTTTGTTTAACTCACTCAAGTCATTCCCAGCAGTGTTCCCCTACTCGAATCCTGAACCAGACAAATCATTTCCTGCTGACTACCCATGCACATTCCTGCCACTTTTCTAACAAATAAACCCCCCACGCTTTACGGTTTGTGACTCTTCACATTTATGTTACGCTAATGCTCCACTCTTTGTCTTTTTTTTTTATTTCAGTCCTCTGCGCCAAAAACCTGGTGAAGAAAGACTTCTTCCGTAAGTATCAGTCAATCACAGTTGTTTATTATAAACCTATATTTCTCGTCACACCCTGTTTTGCTTTCCATTTTGGTTTATAATGCATGCACTGTAAAATCTGGGTCGTTTGGTGCTGATAAAGTGCCTTCTGTCAGCTGCTACCAGCCTTCAACAACTAGGATCTTATTATTTCACCATTTCAACTAATGTGAATGGTTTACTACATATGTCCTTGGGAGTAGTAGTGTTGTCTATTCTGTGCCCTCTTACTTTAAACATATAAAGACTTTAGTGTAATTCCTGACATAATAAACTCATAAAATCTTCTTAAAATAAAGTGAATATATTTCCATTTTTGGGCAGCTTTTCTGTGACCACTTGGCATAAAATAACCAGTTCATCCCCCCACTAAAGACTTATTAACTCACGTGTAGGCGTCTTTGGTGTTGTGAGTGTTTTGGTGTGTTTGGGTCAGGCTGTCATGGTGAATGAGCATGTAAAGGTCCTCTGCTCACTCAGGTGGTTTCTGCGGTGCCCATTCCTGCCATTCCAGCGCTCAGGAGCTGAGCAAACATTCAGTTAGGGAGATGGCAGAGAGCCTCACTCAAACCATAGATAAAAATGTCTGTGTGTTTGTCTGTTCTGTCTTTATGTTGTGTTCAGGTCAGTTACTTGTTCGTGCAACATCTACATGTGCAACAAGGAAAAACAGCACACACAGGTCCAACGTATCAGTCATAAACATAGATTGTGGCAGCACCTGATTGCATTTTCAGTGGATCACCAAGTGTACTGAATGTGAAAAGATGCCTGTCACATTAATCATCAGAGGCCAAAGTGAATTATCAGTATAAAACTGAGAAAAGCAAGAAACTACTGCCAACTCAACAGTTTGGTATTTTTTCTGTTAAGTGATTATCGGTTAATCTTCTCATATATTCAGCAATGTTCATGAGGTATTTTTTCACACCAGACTAGCTCAGTATATCCACAACTTTACTTTTGTCGCCAAAGGACCTCAATGTTGGACTCCAAATGCAAAAGAGTTATGGAAGTAAACGATGAGTAATCTGTGGCTAGTCTGGACTGGTCCCACAGCAGTGTTGTAGACACCACAGCATCTGTGTCAGTTGTATTTAGCACCATCTGTCGTAGCAAGCTAACACTGCTGTGTAATGTTGTCATTTGTGTCTTGTTAAATTGTTTGTTATCTGGTGTTTATTCTCTCTGAATGTGGCTGACTGCTTTTTCTTCCCTCCCTGCAGGCCTGCCTGATCCCTTTGCCAAGGTCGTCGTGGACGGTTCAGGGCAATGCCACTCTACAGACACTGTGAGGAACACGCTTGATCCCAAGTGGAATCAACACTATGACCTGTGAGTCCCAAAAGCTTTGACACTTCTCACGCAGTCACTTCTGACATCTGGTTTCAAAGATTCCTTCTTTGTTTACTTGAATACCTCCCACCTTCCTAAAAGACTTCATCTGATTGCAAACAGCAGTTTGGTCTTTTATAACGCTTCGCTTTTTATGTCTTTCTTTCTTTAACCTCAATAAGTGAGCACACTAAGAAGTGTCAGGCTGTGCCATTAATAGGACCTAAACAGCAACAGATGCAAACAGCTCATGCATCTGGTCTCTCACTTATCTAGATACTCTGTAATGACATAACCCTTCAGCTCCAGTCTAAAAATGTTCCTTGGAGCAGTATTTAAAGAAACAAAAAAGGAGGGGTGCCTCCAATAGTATTTTATTCCATTGACTGAAACACGTGCATGTCTTGTTGTACCCTGATCGCTTTTCCCAAAGATGGTTTGTCCTGTGAAAGTAACCTGGAAAAAAAAACTACAGACGGAGCGCGTGAGTGAAAATGTGAGAGTGAAAGTTTCCAGTATTCGCCCCAGTGTTTATCCAACTGTCATGCATAGCCAACAGCGAGAGGAAGCACATGTCTCCGTTTGTTTGGTTGCTGGGGATACAGGACCCTCTCTCTCTACATGGCCGTTAAATGAGCTGCTCATGTCACATTTGACAAGAGTGGGGGAAAAAGTCACGCGCATGTAAGCGCACCTTAAAGATGGATCGATGGAGAGGAGAAGACTCGTGGCTCGACCGAGTGTCTCTCTCTGCTAATTTATCCCTGCAGTCTCTGTGAAAATAGCCTGAGTTTCTGTGCCAGTGATAAGTTTGAACGTCAGCGTACCCCCCCTTGCTGTCTGTCAGTGTTTATCCTCATGGCCAGCAGAAGGACTCTCAGGTGGTGTGTTGGAGGGAAGAAGTTTTAATTGACTGAGAGCAGCCTAGAAAGCCGTCTGGCTGGCTCACACTTATTAAAATAGGGCCTGCAACACCTGGTGTTCCGAATGCAGCCTAGTGCATTAAAGCTGTTGGCAGTGACTCTTTTTTTCCATTTGTTGTACGCGCTCATGTGAGAGTGTAAAAAATCTTGTGGAAGCGTGCGTATGCGTTTGTGTGTGTCCAGGGCTGTGGTTTCATTGGTCAGCCGCAGCCAGCAAAGTGGCCCGTGAACTGTGACCCCCTCAGCATTGTTGCAGGATGTGGCCGGCATGCCAAGGATAGCAGACGATCTGGCTGCCTGCCTGCAGCAAGTTTGTAAAACAGACGATCGCTAAGAACTACAGGACACGATTGAAATTAAGGAAGCGTAAGCATAACAACTGCTCCTGAGGAAAAGGACACGGTTCATTATCAGTGATATAATGACTGTTTTTGAAGGACCCTCATCTTCATAGCAAGTGTCATGAAGTGTTTTCATGCATTTTTGGAGTCTTCCTCCAGCGTGCACCCAATCACATTTGGTTAATTAGGAGCTCTTCAAACACGGCATTATTAAATAATACATCTGCAATGTTAAGTGCTCAGTCTAGACTCAAATTATTTACGCCCACTCATCAGGCCATTATCCTCCCTCCATTCAATTTCTGTGGAAGCACCAAGTTAAGCAGCACCACCATTAACAACTTTATTAGATCTCTAGTATTACTCTGGACTATGGACTATGGAATAAGGCTGAATAAAAGGAAAGAAACAAGTGCCACAATGCAGAAGAGACACAAGAGATTCTCCTGATATTTGTGTATGTTTATTGTATGAATTCTTTATTAAACTGTATATTTGGTGTCTGATTGAAATGGATTTTCAAGTCTTATAGCTGAGTGAATATGTGGATTTAAAAGCTAATTCTACTTTTATCTAATCAGTTGAGCCATGTTCCTCTCAGCTAGTTGACACATAGGTCCACACTTTTAAAGGTCTGTCAGTCAGAAGGTTAAAAATCTCTTGTCTTTCCCATTTGATCTGTTTGTATCTCACATTGTGACTGTAGCTTTGCTGTATTGTAAAGTTTTCCTTTCACTTTGACCATATGTTCTTGGCAGTAACATGCAGGAAAAAAAGCTGCTAAAAAACACATCGCCAAAGATGCCTCTTGTATGAATGCAGACTGCCAATAAAAGGATGTATTTAGAAAGTACATCTGACTCTTTAAATTGGCTGCTTTTTCCTTTTTATTGCAATTTTCCCATTGTCTCTCATGCAGTGTGTGTGTGTGTGTGTGTGCGTGTGTGTGTGTGTGTGTGTGTGTTATTGCTTATGACTGGTATTAAAAATTGTAGCCAGACTAATGAATTTTATTACATGGAGGGTGATCCAGATGACTAGGGTTTGGTTGTAATACTTCCCTCCCGTCACGTCTGTCTGACATAGCAGCGCTCTCACATCGCACCCCAGACAGGCATTTGGCATTGACTCAAAATGTCCAGACGTCTTACTCACAGCCCCATTGTTTCATATCCCTTTTGGTAAGCAGCATGATAATTACAGGGGGATGCAGTTCTGCGAAGCGTACAGATGATTAGTTTTCGACTGAAAGAGGGAGCCCACCCGAGCAGATGTGCCACAACAGGTTCACATGGTTAGATTTTATCACACCCTCAGTCTTGGCTGACAAACGAGGAGAGGGAGAGAAGTAGCACAAAAGACACTGGAGGAGACCAGCACAGGCAGCCAGGAAATAATCTTTTCATCTAGCTGTGCCTTATTTCCTACACATCTTCAGCTGTTTGTATACAATATACTTACCTGACCGTGCTCTGTCCTTGCATAGCAGGCATTGTTGTTTTTAGCCATGTTACTGGCTCAAGCAATTGTAATGTCATTCCACTGCTTTCATCCAGACTGAAATATTAACAGTCTGATTGATTGTCATGAAATTTTAGACATTTTATGGTTCCCATGAAGCCCATAGACTTTGGTGATCCACTGACATTTAATCATTAAATTCATAATCCCATTTTCCATCTAGCACGATCGTTAGTCAAAATTCTAGTTGTCCAATAGTTGGATTGATGATCACACACCTGCAACACCGATTACATCCCCGTTGTCCTCAGCTGTGCTTTGTTTTAGCGCTAATTAGCAGACATTTGCATGCTGACTTACTAAACCAAGATGATCATTATGATCAACATTACAGCAGCTCAATGTGCTGACGTTAACCTTTAGCACCGCTCTGCTGTAGCACCACCTCGCAGAGCTGAGAGCTTCGCTGTAGACTCTTGCAGTTGTATTGCGTTATCTTTTGTTGTGTAATTGATCTGAACTCTTAATACGGGATAGTGTTAAATTTCTGAGGAGGGAAAGATCACCTAGCAAATACAGTGATTTTACATCAGATATGTATGTAGTGTCTGTCACATGTTTACAGTATAGTTTATGAACTTGGCATTAAGTTGCTTAATAATAGTTTACTTGGAGGCAAACATTCTTTGAATTATATAACTCATTTTCCAACCTTACGTTTAACAGCCTGATTGATGACTGTTCATTCCCAGTTACATTTTTAATTAAGCTGGTTTAATCAAGCTGGTCAGTTTGATTTTTCATATTAACTGAACGGTGCTGGAGAGCTGAAAGTGTGGTGCCAGACAATTTTAAAAAGCTATGTTTTAGAACAAATTTAGACACTTTTTCCTCAGTCTGATGGTTATTAGAAACATTCTCACATTTCAGAGGATTTTCATAGTTGCAACAGCTCTGCTGCTGTTGCCACGTCGTCATCATCTCTGTGCTGCATCTCTCCCTCCTCAGTCCTCTGCCTCACTCCCCATCTCATGTGGGGAGTGACTGCCGTGAATATCATGAATGATTCACAGGGTCACAGTCTGCCTGTGGCGGTCTGTCTCAAACTCGGACGCTCGAGGTCAGATTCACACATTCGCATTTGCTGGCTGGAAAATCTGTATCAGCCACCCCACTTCCTCTTCCTCTTCCGCCTCTGTGTCCCGACTGTGTCTTGTAATGTGTCCTTGGCGAGGCGACTTAGCGGTAGCCTCTGTAGCGGATGTGTGTCTCCCCTGCATTGCTGGGGATATCCTGAGTGAGCCAACACATCAGCTGTCACATGGTGACATTACTAGTACTCCTCTTGTAAGGTTTAGTGATGCAATTATGCAAATATAACACAGCTTTACGCATGATTGTCACAACATTTATGAAAGAGCCTCTCATTTGTGTAATATTAATTATGTCTCCTCCTCCTCTCTTTGCCCTCAGATACATTGGAAAGTCAGACTCTATCACCATCAGCGTGTGGAATCACAAGAAGATTCACAAGAAGCAAGGGGCTGGTTTCTTGGGCTGTGTCCGCCTTCTGTCCAACGCTATCAACCGCCTTAAAGACACAGGCTGTAAGTGTCAGTGTCACTCTAATGAATCTGTTGATGGCTGTTTCTGACCATGTTTTGAGTCTAAGCTCACAGTAACCCTGCTTTGTCCATGTTGCGTATTAAAGGCATCTTGTTTAAAGTGCATGTATGTAATTGTAGTATAGCTGCAGCACAGATTTTGCCCCCAAAATACATGATTGTTTCACATTTGTGAGCTATTACTTTGTCATTAGGTTTACTCAGATAATTATTCTTTCTCGGGATGGAGAATAACATTTGAATTATTAATTGCAGTAATTCATGAGACGTCAGTCATCTGTATTGCCTCAGCCTTAATGGTGAAGCGAGGCCGTATCCATCAAGCCAGTCTAAGACCAGCAGTGTGATAAGAAGCAGCACTTATTAACACAGTGCTGCTGTCAGGCCTAAGTGACAGAACATAGAGTAGCTCCTTTTAGTGTCCCGTCTCCTTCACTAGGTCTGACAGAGGCCAGACCTGCGTGCAAGAGGGGTCAACCCCTGCCCCCACCAGAACAGGAAGAACCAATCTGCATCACCCTGCAATTACTGTAAAAATGTCCCATGTCAGAAGCTAACTGGAGAAATGAGACGGAGGCTTTAGTAAATGGCTCCTAGTAAAAACAGTGCCAGACAGTTGTAGCTTCTGTAGGTCTGGAGTGCTTTTATTTTTCTCCCTGCGTGGTGAGCTGGTACCTGCTCGCTCGGCCTGCGGCTCTACAGGCAGAAACCGGGAAAGAATCCCACTGCTTTTCCTAGAAGCCCCTGACACTGTTGTTTTCCTGGAGCGACACAGGAAACCTGAACCTTGTGCCACAGCTGTGAGTGGTTTGCCTCTGCATTTCCTTTCTCTCCTGGCCTCGTCCTCACCCCTCAGTTTCCCCTTCAGTCTCCTCCATAGACTGGCAGCATGTACACACAAATGCCATTGTGACTAACCTCCCTCTATCTCCGTCTGCCGATCTAGACAACCGGTCATTTCACGCAGACATGCATAATTGTACAGCTATTTAAGTGTAAGCGTAGATTTGTTGTGTTCTCTCTGTTGTGGTCTCTCCTCCTGCGAGTATTTGTCATTCCTTTGTTTTTTGTGTGGAATTTACCAGCAGTTGCAGTTTTGTCCCCTCCACAGGGCTTGGAGAGGGCACTGGGTTGACTAAAATGTTTGTGTATAATTGTAGAGCGTCTTGGGTTGACTGTAACATTTATGTGTAATTGCAGTGAGTGTCTGTGTATCTTGTCTTTGTGTATATATGACTGCATACGTATTCAGATGTATGCGCTCATGAGTTCACTTCTCTGCGTACATTTTAGTGTGTGTGTGTGTGTGTGTGTGTGCGCGCGTGTGTGCTCTCTGTTTTCTCTGTGGCTGCTGACCTCCGGCCAGCCTTGTAACGGTTTGACCATTGCCTGTTTTGGTCCCTGTTTAGTCTAGACAGACATCCTGAGCTGATCTGCATGACACCCAGACAACAGAGAGCAGATAGTGGCATTTCTCATGTCTGCAGGCAACTTGGACATTTTTTTTGTCTGTTCTTTTTTTTTTTTTTCCTTTCCGCCTGATCTCTCCCTTTTCTCCCTCACTCTCAAATTCCGCAGACTTTAAGAAGTTCAGACAAAGAGTTTCCAGACTTTGGCAGAAGTTCATGTCCATGCTAAGACTGAGTGGAATAGTGCAGGCTTTGTACTGAAATTTGTCAAATGTTTGACCTCTGCATTTGAACTGAAGCCTGCTCTGTACCGATGCTCAGTGAGATTTTTACAGCCCATGGCTGTTCCACAGACCAGACCATCTGTTCCAGGGCACAGCCAAGCTGCGGTCTACAGACAGAAGAATGAGAGACGGATAATGAGGGAGAGAGGAATTGACTCGGAGTGATGTAAATGATACAGAGCAATGGGACCAAAGAGGAAAAAATGCATCCGAACACATGCTAGTTTACATGTATCTTTCTGACACTGATGAATCCTCTCTCTTCTCTTTCATCTTTATTCTCATTTCCTGTTTGTCTCGTGGTATTCTCTCTCTCTCTCTCTCTCTCTCTCTCTCTCTCTCTCTCTCTCTCTCTCTCTCTCTCTCTCTCTCTCTCTCTCTCTCGCTTCTGCGCTCACTCTCTTCTTTCTGGCCCCCCTTCACAGACCAGAGACTAGACTTGAACAAGCTGAGTCCCAATGACAGCGACACAGTGAGAGGCCAGATCGTGGGTGAGTACAGACGGACACAACAAAACATGTTTGAGTAGCACAAAAACATTTGGGAAAATGGTCACTTTAGGAAGGAAATAAATAGAAGTGAAACAAAAAATGAATACCAAATATAGTTTTCTCTGGTTTAATCCATACACCATTAAGTCATGTACACATCCTACATTCACTGTGTATTGAATATTAAAGGAGTGTGGTGTACTACTAATGGGTTGCATTTAAAGTAAAATACAACAAGTTTGGAGTCAAGGTCGTATCAGTCACTTTGACAGTTTATGTAGTACTAATACTTGTAACAACCTTTCATGTTCACTGCTTGTTTCTAGTGCATTGATGTATATATATAGGTTTATATAGGTCAAAAATACATAAATGAGGATATTCTTTTAATGACATTATGAATATATAGATGTGAAATATGTTGAGTTCCTGTCTGCCAAGTGTTGCCCATACTCGTTGCTGAAGTTGTTACATTTCTCAGCCTTCACGTGAAATTTAGTATTAGATTTCATAATAGCAGACACTCCCTGCTGAAAGAAAAAAAAAGCTTTAACCAGACCCTTCAGGATACCACTGATCAAAATTTAACCCTATTCCTGTTGCTCATAAAGATCTATAGCTCCATTTTGTGCCTCGATAAAATATCTGTGTCTGCACTGTGATCTGCTGTCTAGTAATACTTGTGTGTGCATCTGTCTGCCATGTGTTGCCGTAGTGAGCCTGCAGTCGAGGGACCGGATAGGCACAGGAGGCCCTGTGGTGGACTGCAGTCGGCTGTTCGACAACGATCTTCCAGATGGGTGAGTGTGTTTGGGGAAATCTCTTATCATCAGAGAAGGAGTTTTTTGGGTGGCCGTTGCAAATCTTTAACAATAAATGCTGCCCTAAAGTACGGGGGTAAAGATGTGCAGAATATGATATGCATATGTGGCGAGACAAAGCAGCGAGACAGAACACGACTAGATGATCCTGCGGCTGCTTAACCGTGTCCTGCTCACTGCTGCGTCTGTGTATGTTTCTGCTGCCAGCTGGGAGGAGAGGAGGACAGCGTCTGGACGAATCCAGTACTTGAACCACATCACACGCACCACACAGTGGGAGAGGCCTACCAGGTGAGTACACTCTGCAGCCCGCAGAAACTCAAACCCAGACCTCTTAAATCAAACAGCAGCAGACCCATGGAAGACCTCATCCCTGACCTCAGTGCTCCCAAACGGGGGAAGTCTATCCAAAACTGGTGTAGGCTCCTCAGAAAAAAAAGTGTCAGACAGGCTCCTCCAGACAGTGGTGTTTAATGACGTGGAAGAGCCAGGGAAGTCACGGGGCTGAGAAGAGCGGAAATAGAAGCATCTCTTTCCCGCTATGTCTCCAGCTGTTGTTTCTTTTTACTGCCTTTACCACTCAGTTGTTACCAAGCTTGATCTCACGCAGTCCCAGGCATTTTGTATTTGATGAGCTGTTTGTGTGTTGCCTTGTATAGATTTCCCAATTAGCACCTGAAGACTTCCTGGTTGCTGCCTATTGACTTGCTGCTGTTTGTTGAGAAGACTTTTTCTTTTTAAATCCTCTTAAACACACTCCTTCTTTCCCACGCTGATCTACCATCACCTTACCCTTTCTTCTCTTGTCCTTTTTTTCTCCTTACCCCTCTCAGGCCTGCATCAGAGTACTCCAGCCCCGGCCGGCCGCTCAGCTGCATTGTGGATGAGAACACACCCATCAGCACAAATGGGGCCACGCCCACCACAGCATTGCCGTCGAGTGGTGGCGACCAGCGGGCCCAGGAGAGACGGGTCCGCTCCCAGAGGCACCGCAACTACATGAGCAGAACCCACCTGCACACACCCCCGGACCTCCCAGAGGGATATGGTTAGTATATGTATGAGTACATGTAAAAGCTGTGGAGTAGCTCAGCTAACTTGAGAAAAATGGAAATTATGATTTGAAATAGAGACCTATAACACCAGAGCACCGTGGATTACAATTGAAAGATCATAAAAAAATCAAATGGAGAAGTCTGTCTGAGATTGGTTAGCTGAAAGTAATAAATGAGTAATAATGAAACGGTCCAAAGAGTTAGCTGAAAGTTCACGCAGCTGATGGTTTGTGCCGTTCATCATCAGTGCTTAAAACTGTATTTATCTTTGTACAGTCTACAGCACATTAGTATCAGTGCTATATGTCCAGCTTTCCTATCTTGAGACAGATGAATATTTAATATTCTGATCACATTAGAGTATGCTGGATGTTTTTTTTTTATCCACTGTGAAAGCCGTCTCTATTTCCTCTATAAATCGTGTCAACATTGTAATGCTGTTGCGTTAATTGCTTCGTCTCTGACCTCCTCCTTGCTCAACACTGGGCTCAGTAACCCAGCTAATCTGTAGCCTCATTCAGTCCAGCACCGCTCTGATGACGCTGCAGCTCCACACAAGGAGCCTGAAATACTGGCTCCATTTTAGACAATCTAATTGAATTGATCTAGCTGTTAAAGGCTGGCGGCAGCCATTCACTCCCCCCTCTGTTCTCCTTTCTGCACGCAGTCAAACAATCAGAGGCATTCATGTAAAAGCAAACACACAAGTTGCGATCCCCCACACAGCTCAAGGGAGTTTTGTTTACCCTCACAGTCAAATCTTTTATAGGATTTGGGAGCCAGAGCCATAGAGGCATATCACAACTTTGCTCTCAGTTCAGATTAGGAGTCTCCTAGACTCACCACATTTCTCTCTATATCTGTCTCTTTCCATCCTTCCTTTCTTCGCTGTTGGGCAGTTCCTATAAAGCCTGTCGGCACCTCTTATTCTCCTCATGCGAGTGCATGCTAGCCAAGAGATGTCACCCCGTGTGTCTAATGTATATCGTGTACTCATCGGACGTGTGTGGGTTTGGAGGGTTGTGTGTACATGCATGTTAAAGCTGGGCAGTGGGTCCAAAGGGATGCCAGAGCAGAGCTCTCTGGCACGCCGCTCTGTGGAAATATCTCTGTCAGGCTACGATGAATGAGCTCACCATCTGAAAAGTCAGACAAACCCATCTCTCCTCTCCTTTCCTCTCCAATGTTCTTCACCCTGTCTCTCACCTCCCCTCCTCCGCCTCCTTCTGGCTGCCTTTTGGGATCTCCACTGACTCAGGCAGTCCTTTTTATCTCCGTCTGTGTGATCTCTCTCTTACGCAGACAGATTAGAAGCTCAATCTGTCTGCATGTGCCACATGAATTCAACAACATTGCATTTTATTTTTATTTGAAACATTTTACAATTCAATGGTTGTAGCAAAACTACTTTTTTTAAATGGATACACATCGTTGTAAAATGAGGATCTACAAATCTTACATTAAATAATCTCATTTTTATATCTTTCTACAGAGCAGAGGACTACGCAGCAAGGCCAAGTGTACTTTCTCCACACTCAGACAGGTGTCAGCACGTGGCACGACCCCAGAGTACCAAGGTATGTGTGCCATGCGTTCTATGACCTCAGAGGAACAACATATGGAAAATGAAAGAACAAGAATAATTGAGTGCATAAATGAAAAACTATGCTGTCCGCTGATGTTTCAGTCAGTTATAATTCTTGGTCATACTTTGCAGCCTTCCTGTATTTACCAACCATCACTGACATAACTGACATGACCCAGAGCTGGTGTTATGACAGTCTCTCAGTCCCCTTGTAGTTTGCCATAAACCTGCAGCTGATTATAAGTCCGACATGCTGTGAGAAGTCCTGTGTCACGGGGCTTTGAGAGCGATTCGGTCCTCTGGCACCAGCGCTGAAAGGCCTCACTCTGAGACACATGGCCAACAGCTCACAGGTCTCAATCAGCCGTACCAGAGGCTCTTGGGCAATGTTCATACAGGCATGTGTGTCTTATTGATTACCATGTCCCAAAAGAAATATGCACGCACACACAGATCTGCATGTGCAAAGACGGGCTTTGGCGCACTCCAGACGCTATCAATAAAACATGACAGATGTTATAATACCTGGCCTCTGCTCTTGCATTTTGTCAGTATATGAGTGATAGATGATACTTTTATTGCTCTTGATAGGAGACCATTGGTCACGCCACACCTCACCGGGTGCTCCTCAGACAGCTTCAACATTAGCAGATGGCTTAGTTGCCAAGCTCTCATCGCTCGTGAGGCTCCGGTCCCTTTTGGCTCTAATCCTGCGAAAGAGGAAAGTCAGCTCCAGCATAGCCTGCAGTAATTTTTGAACCTTTTTGTCTCCATGGAGTCCAGCTGAAAGGGGTTGCAGGGCAGCAGTAAATAATTTAGATGGGAGGAAGAAGAAAAATAGAATAAAAGTGATTTCTCAGACATCTCGGAATCTTGCTGTCCGCCTGAGTCCAGTTAGTCAGTGCTTTGGTATGTTTTATACCTAGAATTTGCTCTGCATGTGTGCGCGTGCGCTTTGTCTCTCTTTTCCCCTGTCCCACCCTTCGCTGTCTCTTAATTTTTTTTATTCTTGCATCCTAATGTTTTACTGTGTGTTGTGTGCTCCTCTGTTGCCTTTCAGAGATCTGAGTAATGTGAACTGTGAGGAACTGGGTCCTCTTCCTCCTGGGTGGGAGATTCGGAACACTGCCACCGGGAGGGTTTACTTTGTCGATCACAACAACCGAACCACACAGTTCACTGACCCACGTCTCTCCGCCAACCTGCATCTAGTCCTAAAGTGAGTACTACTGTACCCTAGAGCCAGAAAAATGTAATGGTGAAATAAATTAGACAGCACATTAAAAAAGAAACAGGGCGTAAAAGTAGAGATATTTATTCTCTGTCTTCATTTTGTCTTGTGTCTGTAGTCCAAGCCCCAATGGTTCTCGTGGAGGCATCGAAAGTCAGAATGTCAGGTAAGGTTTGGGCGTCAGTGTGGTAGTCCTCACTGCGCACAGAGAAGAACACACACAAGCACACACTCCCCCAGACATTCACAGACTTACTCACTTTGCCTCCCCCTCAGTCAGTGTTTTACAGTGGGATCCTGTGCCAAGGTGTGTTCACCACCTGTAGAGGTTCTGCACTCAGAGCGGCCCTTCTGCTGAGCAGACGCTTGTGCGCACACACAGAAATACATACCCAGTGCACTCCCCCACAGTCTTTCTTTCCACACAGAAATTCAAATTCCTTGGGCCCACAGAGGTTTTGATCATAAAGGCGTTTTAGCACACAATCCGTCACAAAGCTGGCTTTGGCCAGACATCAGATAGCTGAGTGGAAGCCGAGGCTGCTGTGTCTGTGGCTGAGGAGCGTCTTACGTCCAGGAAACGGAGCATAAATTTGATGCCCAAGTCAATGAATGAACTGTGTGTGCGTCCATCTGTGTGGGTTCATGTGTGTTAGTTCATACTTGTGTGCTCGGTACATGCCTGCGTGCATGGATGCACATGTTCAGAATTTCTTCCCCTGTGCAGCTGTTCAAACACATACTGTGCAACGATAGCCGTAGAATTACCCATAGCTCCCTGCTCCACGAAGGTGGATGGTTGCCTTGGTGGGCCTCCGCCTGATCTCATTCCTTCTCCGTGCAGAGAGGGACGGAATGCATCGGTGGAGAGATCAGGTTTCTTTTTTTCCTGTTCTGATGGATCAAAGAACGTGTTCGGGATTTTGTATTAGTTTTGCTTTTTTTCATCTATGGCCGTCTGAAGAGTCTTATAAAAATTTAGCCTGGCACGCCACATTTGTTTTTAATGTAGGAATTTTGTCACGCGCATGACTATGCCCAGATGTCTTGTTGTCGAGCAATTGCCGTTAAGAACATTTGCGCATTTTGTGATGTGGTTTTATTGTTAAGAAAAAGACTGAAAAGTATAAAATGTTCAATTTTGGATGTAGAGTGCTGTGCTGGTTATTCAAAGGCACGTGGACATTGGCCTGAAACTTTCTTTACAAATGGTGCATGACTGAGGTTTAACCTGAGCGTACCTCAATCCTTTCTAACTACATTAACCCTGTGATAGATCTTTTGCCTTTTTGGTGAAGTTTCTGTCCTGCTGCAAGTAGAGCAGACTTTGGAGTGACTTGCTCGCTTGTGACAAACCTCTGGAAAACATATCAGTCGTCATGGATTTCCATCAAGACATCTGCCTTTTATCAAGTCAGGGATTTTAGGAATTTTGAGCCCTCATATGTCGTCATCCCTCCAAAATGTCTGACATACAGTAACAGAATTTTTAATATATATATATGTGTGTGTGTGTGTGTGTGTGTGTGTATATATGTATATATATATGTATATATGTATGTATGTATATATATATATATTTTTTTTTTATTTTATTTATATATTTAAGTGTTTGAGTTTGTCTTTTTTTATTAGCCAAAGGCACTTATCATGGTTTTGGTTATATTTCCCCTGTGATGTTGCACTGTTCAATAGGTAACAGTATCCTTGTCTTGTTTTAAGACCTGGCTGCAGGACTGTCCTCTGTACAGTTGCATGAGAAATAACTCTGTCATCTCCCAGACCTTTGTGATTTGTCGCTGAACAAAAACATTGCTTTTATCACGGCGACTCTGTAGTAAGCGTCTTCAGGTAACGTGCACCAGAGTCGTGCTCATCATTAAAGACTTGGAAAGAGAAGAGAGAACTCTGGGACATTTCCCAGCATCCATGAGAGCAAGAGCAACAGAGACGGAGCAGGAATGTTTGATTTATGGGGCAGAGTGCAGGAAGAGATGCACCGTGCCTCCCCGCTCTTTCAGTCTCTCCTTCCACCCTCTGAGTTGTCTGCAATGTTTGGGTGCTGCTGGGACAGTGCCCTTCCTGCACTCCTCCTCTCTCCCTTGTCTTCCCTCCCTCTGAGTCTAGTCTGCAGGAAATAAAAGGATTCAAAAGGAGGTCTCGAGTGTCCTATGGGGCCCTGTGGCTTTCTGGGATAGCAGGAAGTGATTGAAAAGCCAAACTGGATTCTGCTGGGCAGACACCAGAAACCAAACTCAGTCACTCAGTCAGAAGTTGTCATTGTGGTGGAGGAGAATCCAAGCCATAGGGCGGATACTTGAGAGAAGCAGTTTTGAGCTAAATTAACTTCTGACAACCGTACTCTGTCATGAAGCGAACTGACAGACAGTCGAGGTCTATTGAAAACTCAGCGGTTTGATCAAATTACCTGATAAAATTTGTGTGACCTTGGCATCACTTTGAGTGGCCTACATATCCATGCTGCATGTACAGAGACTGACATGTGTCTGCTTCCACCACCCTCTGTGCTCGGCTCTAGACTCTGGTGTTTATGACCCCTGCTCATGGACGAGTACGCCTGCTACCCCCCACTGGAGTGCAAAAGGCCATTGTGCAAATAATCCTTTAGTGCCGGCCCCATAAAGGCTCTTTTGATTCTGTGTGTGTGTGTGTGTGTGTGTGTGTGTGTGTGTGTGTGTGTGTGTGTGTGTGTGTGTGTGTGTGTGTGTG
>JBAJHX010000039.1:16667746-16680257 GCA_037176925.1 Amniataba percoides | reverse complement strand
TACACACCTTATATAACGTGACCATCCTTTCTTGGTCAAAACATCAGCAGAGGCCAGAACATTCAAAAACAACACACGCACACACACACACACACTTGGACTCAGTGTCTGTGGCATCGCTTTGATTCTTAAAGCTGGATACAGTCGAGGGACAAAGTCAACTCTTTTAGTGCTTTTGGTGTCTGAATACTGTGTACAGTAGTGTGTATTCACATTCTCAGTCCCAGCTGAATATTTCAACGAGTGAGCAAAAATAACCATTAGTCACTGACATCTGTTTTCTTCACTTGTAATTGGTAAACAAACATCAAGTGTTATTTGCTGCAGTATAACGTCCAAGGAATGTCACAAGTATAAAAGGCTCTAGAAAGTGTAACCACCACTGAATACTTTGTTTAGATTTAGATACTGCTGAAGTACAAGCACTAAAATATTTGACATCTGTCTGAATTCATGATTTTTAAACTTCTGGGATTTTTCTGAGTTTAATTTCAAAATCTTGATTTTTCTCCCCTTTAAATATTTGGGGTATCCGGTTACTTATCTGATCTGTTTTATTTCTTGGGATCCTGACTGGGCAGGACTGAGGTCTGATGGATTCCCTCCAGGCTTGATCGATTATCGTCTGTGACCTGAACATTCAAATTAGATTTTTTCATTCTGAAGTTTTGCATCTAAATTTTGTCATTGTTGTCTGACGGTTTGCACGAGCAACTGGAAATATTTCTTTGGAATATTTGACACTTACCCCTTGAGTCTGAATATGTGAAGTTTTACAAAAGTCTTTTGAAAGTTTGTCAACAAGAGGATGCCGGCATGTTCCTCACAGTGCAGAGCAGATGTGTGAGGCTCCATTTGTACTAAACTAATTGTGTTTATACAGGTGCTGCTGGCCCACGGCTCTTTACCATCCACCAGATTGATGCCAGCACCAACAACCTGCCCAAAGCCCACACCTGGTGAGGAAACTGTCAGCACTGCAACATTTTCATAATGTCGGCTCGGTGCCACAGAGAGCTAGCTTTTGAGTTAAACTTATTTCATTCTTGTTCACTTAACAGTCCACGTAGTTAATTAGTATTATCAACCGTCTTTATGTTTACTTTGCAGCGGTGTTATAAATCAGACAGCCTTCATATTTTTTAATCTTTTCCCTCCTTTTCCCTAGCTTCAACCGGATTGACATTCCTCCCTACGAGCACTATGACAAACTGTACGACAAGTTGCTCACTGCCATCGAGGAGACGTGTGGCTTCGCTGTGGAGTGAGTCAGCGACGCAGGCGGAGCTCAGCAACAACCAGGAGCAGCGTGGTTCAGCCGAGGTGAACCTCCCCCCTACAAATCAGTCCGCTCAGACGGGGGTCAGCCACGGTTGCTTCACCCAGGGACGCCCATACTTCCTGGGGACACGTGGCCAAGCTAAGGGAGGGCGGGCCAAGAAGACCAGAAAATGTCATCTGACTGTTTTTTTTGTTTTTTGTTTTTTTTTTAACACCCTCCAGCCCTCCCTTATGTTTTTTTTTTTTTTTAGCATTGAAAAGGATCTCTTCAGCTGCTAATAACTCAGACTATTTACTAACTCGTGGAACCTGCAAAATTTGTCGGCTCTTCCTTTTTTTTATTTCTAAGTTCATTTTAGCATTTATAAAAATCTATCCCATGTAGCAATGCTCCATCTTACCAAGCAGAACACAAGGTCAGTCCACTCTGAAGCCACAATAACAAGACTGGTTTGTTTGCTAGAGTACAGGGTTATTAATGGTTACAACAACCAACTAGAAACACTAAATTTGGACGCAGAGTGACTCTGGCTGTTCGGTGCCTCAGAGTGATCGCGCTGGGGCCATCAGCGACGCCAAGGCTGGAAAACAGGAACGAGAGAGCAAGACTAGAGACTGAATTAGGCCCAGCCCAACTGTTTACAACCCTCTCCAAAGACAGCAGCAGGGACCTCTGCTCCTGAGTCGCTGCCCAGCAACTAGAGCTGCAATCCCACGAATGCTGTTTCACCTGTTTGACAATTAGTTTTGCTTGAGAATGAATAAATGAACGAAGAGCTTGAAATGTGTTATTTTTATATAACAGGGAAAATTAAAAAAGAAACAATAAAATTCTAGATAATATATATAATTTATTGCTGTTATATTTCAGAAAGCCCTTTCCATTGTTACAGTAAAAAATAATAATAAAATCTTTTAAATGTTAAGTGTTACTGTTTAAATTATAGAAGACAATTTGTGAAAACAGAATTTAGCTTGACTGATCTTCAATTACGAATGCTGTGGTTTATTTCTTGACATGTCCTCTCTCGTACTGTGTGAGAAGAGGTGTGTCTTCAAGGGCAAAAAAAAACCTAAACACACAAAGTCCTCTGAGTGCCATAAACATTTGAATGAATCTTTGCAAATATTGAGCGGACCCTTTAAATTCTACTGATTTTATCTTGGAGCTACATATGATGGTGTTTCCCATCTGTTACCCTTTTTTTTTAACAGCTCGTCATTTGTAGCTGGGCTATATTAATGTCATAAGCCTGAAACCTACCATTATTTTCTAATGGTATTCTGTTCAAAGGAGTCCAAAGTCCGTCATTTTCTATTTTGTGCTGCCTCCACATTGTTGTTGAAATAAGAAAAACCTCTACTACCTTCCAACCATGTGGTGCTAAATAGCATTAATGTTTGTCTTCTATTGGCGACCTTACTCACCGGCATACTACTGCTTCAAGTGCACAACACACTACTCACACTCACACCTGCTTGTGGCCACAAAACATTTCCAAGAAACCAAGAGCCACACTCTCAGGAGATGTCATATGTAGTTTGTGATGTCCTATTTTGATTTGACGACGGACGAGAAACTAATTCTGACCATTTGTCTTGAGTTCCTGAATGTCGAGGGGGTTTAAAAAAGTCTTGTCATTTTAACTTGTTTTGCCCACCCCAGACTGTTGAACACAGTAATCGTTGCATGTGTCCATATGTGCTTTTGGTTGAAAGGGAAGTGAATGAGATGAATTGTGTTTTAACCTGCTACACAGTTCTACTATCAGTAATGTTTTTATTTAGAGAAATGGGGGATTGTTTTCTACGATTTATGAAATGAAATTCTTGAATGTTTTCAAAAGATGCTGCCTGTCTTGCAATCTCTATGACCGTGGACTGTTCTTAACGTTTGCGTACACAAAAAAAACACACAAAACAATGAACTATTGATTTCCATTCTTTAATGTGTATGCAAAGTGAAAAGTGTCCTCAGATGGTGCTTTGTACAGTAATGAGATATTGTTCATATATGTGGATCAAACGACCTGTAATTTATCTTTAACTTAAGTAGAAGAAGATTTTCAAGAAACAAAAAGAGATGTTGCACACAAACAGAGCGAGGTCGCCGCGTGTGTTTAACGGTAGCTTCTGTAACGGATGCTCATTCGCCTTTTTTTTTTCTTTTTTTTTTTTTTTCTTTAGTCCAGTGCACAAGCTGATCGCCCTACTGTCTGTTCCTACACTACATCGCTCAGCATCAACCTGGAGCTGCCTCTCGTTGAAGAACTGAACTTTTTATGAAACGAGTCAAAGTTGAGAGATGCCGCTCTTGTTTTTTGTTTTGTTTTGTTTTTAATAGCATGATCCACTAGCAGGACTATATCTCTCATAGCTGACTGATGCAATTTGATGTATGTTAACACTATCATTTTGTAAGAGTATTTTATTTTTGTGTGTAATTAGTTCTAATTAAACTTGCCTTTGTCTAACAATGTAAGGCCTTGTACAAAGACATGTCCTGTCCTCTTTCTGTCTGCTTCTTTCAAGGGTCGTATGGAAGAAGGTTGTTTAAGTCTGAATTATTGTGAGGTTGCTTACAACAGAGATGTGCATATATAGAAGGACATGCAAAAGTACAGTGATGAAAATCATTTGCATTAGATCATTTCATCGGGAATGTTAAGTACCATCCTGGGTGAGAATAATGTCCGGTGGCTTTACATCTGAATGGTCCTCGCCCTCCCCCAACCACCCGCTGATACCACTGTAGATTAAAATGTGTGGCAGATGGCTCAGAGGGGGGTTGTGTTGGGGGCAGGGAAAAGGGGGCACGGTGACAAAGGGCAGAGTTGTTTGAGGAAAGGTGTCAAGTACAGGTTTTGTTGTTCTGTAGTATGCGTCTGCATCAGGCCGCAGAGAGAGAGAGAGAGGCCTTCACAAACTTTTTACACACACTGGAGAGTATTGAAGACGTCATCAGAGTTCAAGAATGAAGAACACATCTTAAAGCTACAAAAATACAAACATAATGTTTGCATATTTTGTCTTACATTAATGTATTTGATGGCGTAGTGTAGTATAAATTAAAGTCACGTGATTCACCTTTGAGCTCAGGTAACCTGGAGACCTGTTTATGTTCTGCTCTCTGCCGCACATTAAACTTCCATATCCACATTTACTATACAACTGCATTTGTAATAACTCCAAACACTTAATTGTACATTTACTGAGTGATAATTCATCGCACAGGGTACATTAAGTCTGTTAAAAAAAAAGCTCTTTCATGTTCGGGTTGGTCCGGATGACGTCACTTACCGGCATATATCGGAAGCCGTGTCAGAGCCTAATCACCAGTTTCTGTCTCGTACATATCCGTCCGCCAAGTCTGTCGCTATCGTGAAATAAAATGAGTACAAAAAGTGCAACAGAAACGGAAGAGTTTTGGGGTATTTATGCAGGCGTAAAGTGTAAAGAAAACACAAAGCAACCGAAATACAAGATGCTTTCCCAACAGCTCTGTTCAACGATTCTCTTTAGACCTTGAACAATGTGTGCGTGTGATTTAATAAATAACACATTTATGTCCCGTCTGCTCTAACTTAGTTTAAAGAGCATATTCAGTTAAGTATCTAAAGTTAAAGTGAATTTTAAACTATTTTGATGTGTCGGTTGAATCCGAAGTTGAATCGCGTGCGGCGGATGAATACATCGGAAGGGGGACTTCCTCTCGCCATATAAACCGGGCCTCATTTATACGTTACCGGTATTTCAGCAGCGCTGCCGGTGGAGCTTTTTAGACGGCGGTCAAGCCACAGAGTAGCTTATTTATCTTTTTTTATTTATACAACTTGTTTACAAAATGCCTGGATATTCCGACAGAGACCGCGGCAGAGACAGAGACAGAGATAGAGGGTGAGTACTCGTTTTTTGAACGTTTTACATCGTGTGGGTTTGTAAAAAATGGCTGTCAGGATTGAAAACCAAGAAAAGAACCAATTCATTCGGCATTTTCGCATTCTGTCAATAGAACAGCGTATTATTTCGCTTTACTTGTTAATACAGGCCGTGCCGTCGGTTTCTGGGGTTTATTTACCGGCTGAGGCCCGGCCGGTGGACGCAGCCCGTTGTCTTTGGCTCCGGGCCTAGTTTGGCCTCGTGCGCCGACACGGCGGCTTCACGTTAGCTTCACTCTTCTGTACGGTTTACCGACACAACAACCGCTAACTCACATCAGTGACCCTCGATATCCGTAAACTTCTTCATCAGACATACTTTTCTGAGGGTGTAGAGTTATTTGTTCACTCTGCGGCTAAAGTGAGCGGGGATGCTAACACAGCTGGCTAGTCGGCTTTTCGCCATGTGGCAGCCATGAATGCGGATACAAAATGCCGGCTGTTTTTTCCATTGTTCCTCTGCTGGCTGGAAAGTATATGGCAGCTATACAATTCCCGTGAATGACGCAGTTCAGACGGGTGTCGTGTTAAGTTGCTGCCGCCGGCGCCGGCAACGACTCGCTAAACGTGACTTTGTAGACTAAACGTATCGCTTTTTAATTGCAGATATGGCGGCGGCCCGCCTCGCTTTGGGGGCAACCGAGGTGGAGGTGGAGGAAAGTTTGGCAACCCCGGCGACCGGCTGCGGAAGAAACAATGGAACCTGGACGAGCTCCCAAAGTTTGAGAAAAACTTTTATCAGCAGCATCCCGACGTCGCCCGGAGGACTCCGGTACGTAGCCGGCATGGTGCTGGAGTTGTTGTGCAACACTGGTGGAAATGTGCTCCCTCCTGCACGTGTTGCTGTTATGCAATCGGTTATGACCACTGAACTTGTTTCATTTATTTTTATCTTGCAGCAAGAAGTTGAACAGTACAGAAGGTCTAAAACCATTACATTCAAGGGGAGAGAGTGCCCTAACCCCATCACAAAGTTTCATGAAGCAAGCTTCCCATGTAAGTGTTAAGTGTTGGTTTATGTGAACATGTTTAAACCATTGGTGAAACTCAGATCACTAAGGAAATTTCGATTTCATTTAACTGTTCTTTTATTCTTTCATTCATTTAACTTTTTTGTTTTCCAGCCTATGTGATGGATGTGATTGACCAGCAGAAATGGACTGAGCCAACACCCATCCAGGCTCAGGGTTGGCCTCTGGCTCTCAGTGGCAAGGACATGGTCGGCATCGCCCAGACTGGCTCTGGCAAAACGCTTTCTGTAAGTTGGGATTAGTTTAGGTACTTGTGCTTGACTTGTGCAGACATGTGAATCACTGAGGATGTGGTTATATGTTAATCATTGTTTGTATTATACAAGTAAGATTAATGTTTTAAAAGATTAATGTTTTAATGTTAATGTTTTTTTTGTCCTCCAGTATTTGTTGCCCGCTATAGTGCACATCAACCACCAGCCTTTCCTGGAGCGTGGAGATGGTCCTATTGTAAGTAGTGAAGAGGTATCACATAGATTTACATGGGTTTTTGTAGCAGGCTGACTTATTTATACAACTATTTTTCATTTTTGCCCTCCATAGTGCTTGGTGCTAGCCCCTACCCGTGAGTTGGCACAACAGGTGCAACAGGTGGCCGCAGAATATGGCAGAGCTTCTCGCCTTAAGTCCACCTGTATCTACGGAGGGGCACCTAAAGGACCCCAGATTCGTGACCTGGAAAGAGGTAAGGTGGCCCTTGTTTGTTGTTGCACACAATTTGTTGTTTAAGGTTTTAGTACTCACAGACACCTTCTCTTGAAGGTGTGGAGATCTGCATCGCCACCCCAGGAAGGCTCATCGACTTCCTCGAAGCAGGAAAGACGAACCTCCGCCGATGCACTTATCTCGTACTGGATGAGGCAGACAGAATGCTGGACATGGGCTTTGAACCACAGATTCGGAAAATTGTTGACCAAATCAGAGTACGTTTTTAGTTTCCCCATACAGCTATCGCCACATCTGCTGAAGCTGAATGCTGTCTCACTAGTTGTATATGATTTTAAGACAAATAATTTTTGCTGTTTCTGCAGCCTGACCGTCAGACTCTGATGTGGAGTGCCACTTGGCCCAAAGAGGTTCGCCAGCTGGCAGAAGACTTCCTGAAGGAGTATGTCCAGATCAACATTGGGGCCCTGCAACTCAGTGCCAACCACAACATCCTGCAGATAGTGGATGTCTGCAACGATGGAGAAAAGGAGAACAAGTGAGTAACATCCCCATGGAGAGAAATGAAAGAGCTGTTGAAGCTGTCTCCATAGCTATGGGTGACATAGCATAAGATACATCCTTAACTGAGTTTGTCTTTTTCCTCTCTAAAAGACTCATCCGTCTGCTTGAGGAAATCATGAGTGAGAAAGAGAACAAGACCATCATCTTTGTAGAGACAAAGAGGCGCTGTGATGACCTCACCAGGAGGATGAGAAGGGATGGGTAAGAGTTGGAATGAAAATAGTGATTCACTTTTTCTGTTTTTCCAGTAGTTGTTTAGATTAACATTGCGCCATCTATTTTCTCATGTTTTAGTTGGCCAGCTATGGGCATCCATGGAGATAAGAGCCAGCAGGAAAGAGACTGGGTTCTCAATGGTAAGCTTGCATTATCAGTAACTTTCAGCCATCGGCCATTCAAGTTGTTCAACATCCAGGGAATGCTGTTCTCATGTAATTTTTATTCTTTTCTTTTTCAGAGTTCAAGTATGGAAAGGCTCCAATTCTCATTGCTACAGATGTTGCCTCCAGGGGTTTAGGTCAGTATCCTCCCTGAACAATTTTTTACTCTTAATGTATTTTCTAAAAGAAAGTGTATTTGCTTTCTTTAACTCTTCTGCTTCTTTCTGAGTTTCTCCCCTGACCTGAAGGAGCAGTCTGTGTGGCAGGGCCTTGGCATGACAAGCCCAGGTCTCCAGAGGGGGAAGGAGGATTCTTGGAGGTGTCCTGACTGGCGAGGCACGGGTCTCCCAGTCGTGCAGATATACAGAGGTGACCAGGCCCAAGTGCAGCATAACGTGCCGGCCTGCCTAAAAAGGGGGGGCGAGTTGAGGGCTGGCCACAGTTCCTCCCCCACGCTCGTCTGTTCTCTGGCAATGGTTTGGACTGCTTCACACACCCAGGCTCTGTAACCATCCCAGCTCAAAGCCCAGCTACTGTCTCCTATTGTCTTGCATGTATGTTTGGGCACTGCACTGCAAGCCATATGAGTCATTTGGGAGGTGCTTTTTGTTGTGTAGACTCGTTGTAAAGCATGGGTGGCGTTAATGTTGCAGTTTCCTAAACTTCTGTCGGAAGACCAGTCTGTCAGATCGATCATACCTTCACCTCTGTAATGACATGGCTACTGGCGCTTTTGGTGACAGTGGGACATGCTAGTTGGACACACTTGGACAAAATCCAAGCTCACACTCCTCCCTCGCCTGCGTTTCAAAGTCATGTCGAGACCTGCCAACGAGAGACATTATGATCAAGTGAACACTGGGTCTGGATAAATCTTGCCATGCCGAGGGTGTTTGTAGGCATCCTGCAAATTGGTTCAGATCTCCAGTTTCTTGGCAAGAGACACTACAGTGTGAGCTTTATAGCAAGCAGCTCGTGGGTGCGTGACAAAGGGACCTTGGTTAAGTGCTAGATCACGCACACTAGGAGGCAGTAGTGTGCATAGCAGCCCTACTGTATAGGACACCTGTGGGTCACTTGACAATATTTGGGGCGTGTGCTGCAATGGGAATGGACTAGTGAATGCATACTCCAAAAATGGTAAGACTTCTGATCCATTCTTTCTGAGGGTGGTTTGGCTGTGGTTCATCAGGGAGGGTTTTTATTTTATTCCGCTGGATTGGAAGCCAATGGAGTGTGCATCGTTTCTCTTTTCCCACCGTAGTCTCCCCGAGGAGTAAATATTTGTCTAATGCTAGTCTTTTGCAGCCTTGTGGATTTACCAGCCATGCCAACCTCCTGACAGTACTAACTTGGCTTCTTTGTTTTTGATCTGGTTGTCGTGGTGGCGCTGGCGCACGTCTTTGTGTGCTCTCCCTCCTTTTCCTTTATGCCACACCGCACCACAATCTTACAGATGTTGAAGATGTGAAATTTGTCATCAACTTTGACTACCCCAACAACTCTGAGGACTATATCCACCGCATTGGCAGAACGGCTCGTAGCCAAAAGACAGGCACAGCCTATACCTTCTTCACCCCAAACAACATGAGACAGGCCAGTGACCTCATCTCTGTGCTCCGCGAGGCCAACCAGGCAATCAACCCCAAGCTCCTCCAAATGGCGGAAGACAGAGGAGGTAAATCTAATTGGTGAGATACAGAAACTGTGCTGTGACCTGCAGCCACTTTTTCCTCTGCTGCTCTCCTCTTTTGTTCTGAGAAGTGGATGGGTTCATCTTGATGAACTTATCGGTATCTCAAACCAGTTTTCCATTAAACATTTGTTCTGTGACTGTAGGCATGTCTCTTAAAAACTTTGTTTCCTTTTCCAGGTCGTTCAAGGGGAGGCAGAGGTGGTGACTATAGAGATGACCGCCGGGATAGGTATTCAGGAAGGCGTGATTTTGGCAGTTTTAGGGACAGGGATAATGGCAGAGGGTTTGACAACGGACCAAGTAAGGCTTTTGGCACAAATTCCCAGAACGGAGGCTATGGGGGCAATAACAGCAATGGCTTCAGCGGAGGCAGCTACAATGGTAACGGACAGTCCAACTTTAACAACCAAACGGGAGCCTTTGGAAGCCAGAACAACTTCCAGGCCCAGCAGTTTGCTGCTGCTAAGAGTGGAGCACAGACTGCCCCGACTCATCCCCCGTTCCCTTTCCCCCAGGCACAGGCTCCACAGCAGCACCCCCCACCACTGGTGCCGTACCCCATGCCTCCTCAGTTCACTCAGTAAAAACACCGTACACTTGAAAGAAGTAATTTATTGCTTTTTGTCTTGTTAAGTTCTCCACTTAATCCAGAATTTTTGTATTTACACGACAGGGTTACAAACAACTTTAACCTCCGTCAAGCCTTTTAAGATCTGCAGTGCAGCAATAGTGGCGTTGCACACTTGTTTTCCCCTTACTATTTAATTTGTTACATTCCTCAGTAATGTTTAGTTATGTTTTGTACTAGGTAATTACAAATGTATTGTTTTTTCATGTGTATCATTGAAAGTGATGTTAAGCTCCTACCTTGGAAGTGCACTGCATGATCTTTCAAATAAAACCCCCCAAAAACCACTTTGTTTTTGTGTTTTCTAAACTTTGAAATGGTGTAAAAAATGTACCTGAGGAAAATGCCAATACTGGTACTATTCTCCTTGTCCAGCAGATGTCATGTTTCCATTGTATTTAAAAAGGCATCTTGTGAAGTCTTGAGTCTCAAACCAGCATGTCACTCATGTACTAGATCATATTACAATACTGAACTCAATAGATGAATAGTAGTTTTCATATCTTGTGTTGCCAAAACATTTGTAGCAAAAATAGAAATGAATCTGACACCACTTCATCCTTTTACAGTCTGTATGTCCCTGCATAGGAAAAGGACAGCCAACCAGTCTTGTGCCTGTCACGTGGCCTTTCTGCAACCTGTGAACACTAAGCATTGTTTGATGGTGATATTTTTACAATATTAAAATGACCTTGTTTCACTTACACAGCTCACCTCACTTGAAAGAGAAGTTAATGTCTCCCCCTGCTGGTAGATTTTTTTTTTCTTCTATCTGAAGGTTTCAACTCTTAAGATCATTGTTGAGCACAGTTTATGATACAATGAGCCTACAAACCAGAATGTAAAAACACCTTTATTTTCAGAACAAAGCTGACTTCCACTTCCAAGTCCCATTTCTATTGTAGATTTTCAGTGACACTCACTCTTAAAATCTACAGCTGACGTTCCATCTTTTTCTTTCACGTTATAGATGAAGATACTTAAGCCAAAAGCTTTTCAGTAACTTTTTTTCTCCTGGTAAACTGTTCAGATTGATCCTGTGACTTTTCTGATCCTGTGTTGGTTTCCAACTAGAGGACTCAAAACACAACATTATAGAAAACTGTAATGATTTCAGCAATAGGTTCTATATTTTCAAAGCACATCTGTATTTTTGACAGAGTAGTAAGACTTTCCAACAACCTGTAACACTTGAATTACAGCCCCTGCCTTCTTGTGCCTCAGTCTGTGGTGATCACATTCGATACGAGGTGCTTTCAGAGACTGAAACCTGGTCACAGGTCAGCACCTGGTGATTATAGATTAGCGCTCTCTGTGAATGGGAGTGCTGTGGGTGCGGCTGATTTCAATTGCTCTCCACATATTTACAGAAGTGTGGCCTTGAAGTATGTGTGGAACGCTCACTGTGTATGTAGGAACCAGAGTTCTTCGTCACATGAGTCAGAGACTCGCTTTTTCTTTTTGATCCTGATAAGTGACAGCCACACCCTGCTGCTGACAGCAACATTTACATAAAAATAACACGTTAGGCTTAAACTTTTCTCTGTTTTCAGGGGTGTGGGGGGGATTCCTCACATTGTTGAACAAAAGAACCAAAGTGACACGTTCAGGTTATTCGTGATATACTGTGTGTTCATGTGACGTGAGCAGACTGTGCTTATCTCAAAAGGATTGCACAATGAAAGATTTAAAGAGGTGGGTTGTGCCTGATTGGAATACAGGGGTGAACACAATAACACGAACACCTGTAGCATGTGGTGTAAACCTTGCAAGTAATACCATCTTTGTGAAGGTTAGAAAGCTTCAGAATTGTTAAAGCAGCTGTGGCAGTTTTGTCAGGTAGATGTTGTTACTTTGCACAGGTGTCCAACACCTCTTATCAATACACAGGGCTGAGCCTGGACTTCGTGGAATTTTGTCAGTCCTGGATTTGTTTTATTACTGAAGTTCCTCTGGTTAATATGCATCTAAGGTGGTGTAGAAATGCCTCATTTTAAATTCTGACATATTAATTATTAAACCTGCAGTGACATACTAACTTAACTGCAGCAGAATTAACCTGTTGACACAACACTGGGAGTCTTAATAGCTGAGGGACTCGTTCGCAAACAATTGCTTGAACAAATATCAAGCAAATATGGAGCATGATTAACACTCACTTATAGTGGTGTTTGTGTTCACCTGGTGAATGCAAGTTCAAAGTTTACTCTTCTTCTGGCTCCCTTTTCTGTCTCTACAAGCTCCCTCAGGACATACAGTGCCATGAATATGTATTTGCCCCCTTCCTGATTTCTGTGTTTTTTGCATATTTATCACTCACGGAGGTT
>JBAJHX010000039.1:16635940-16667646 GCA_037176925.1 Amniataba percoides | reverse complement strand
TTTGTGCCTTAATAAATGGAATCAACATTTCAAAACTGCATTTTGTATTTCCTTGGGTTGTCTCTGTGTGATACTAATATTGGTTTGATGATCTGAAATCTCCGTGAGTGATAAATATGCAAAAAACACAGAAATCAGGAAGGGGGCAAATACATATTCATGGCACTATATCTACCTTTTTATCTGCTAAATGCAGCAGCTTGTGCACCAGCTTGTTTCTCTCTTAGCAGCCTGGTGCTGAGCAGGTAGTGTACGGTGGGCTTTTACAGCTGTTTATCTTAAACTTTAATTTTAAAGTTAAGCCAGAAAACCAAAACAATGAGCTGAGAGCAGAGGTCCATAAGGCCGAGATGGGCAGCAGATCCAGGTGGGCTCATCACTACAAGCAACCCCTCTTCCACTGTTTTCACTTTGTTATTTCATTCATTGCTTCTGTAAAAGTATCGATTAGAGCAGCTTTAAGAAGAGCCGGGGATGAAGGTCAAGTGACCTTTGGCCCGCGTCGCCTCCTCAATCATCGCCACCTTCTCAGCCTGTCACTCACTCACTCCTCCGTGCGTGATCTTGTTGCCTTTTGTCTTTTTGTTCCTCCTGTGTAATCCCTCCCTCTCGCTGCACAGGTATGTGGGTGTTGGTCTCTTGTGCAGCAACTGCCCTGGGTGTGCGTCAGACACACCCACGGCAAGCATGAGACGGAGCAGCATGCTGAGCCGACCTCTTCCCGCCGAGGCGTGAAGGAGTCCCATTGTTCTGCTCCCCCGGCGGCGCTGATCATCAGATCCCACCACCCTGCTCTATTGAGCGGAGTGTAAATTTGTTGTGTTTGTGCAAAGGCACTTTGGCTCTACGTACTGTCTTTGTTATCAGCCTTTTTCATTTCTGCAACAGGTGAAGTTTCCATTCTTCACACTAGACCTTGACTCCTTGTACGGTGCAGAGGTAGTTTCACAGGGTGTGTGTCCGATAACAACTGATACTCAGGAAGTAATACACTCCGTCACCTTGGGCCTGCTAATCCTCTTCATCATCATCATCATTTAATTAGGACTCACCAGGGTTCGGCTGCAATTGCCAAAAGTGTGATGTGATCTTGTTTTGAAAAACAAGTTAAACCTTGTCATATGCTTAACTCATAGTATGTCATCTTTCCAGTGTGACAACTACTCTACCTGTTCTGATGCTGTATAAATAAATCACTTTCTAAGAAAAAAAATCAGATTTTTAGATTCCCCTCTTTTTTCTGTTTTCATTCACACTCCTCTGTTGTTATGTAGCTTTTTCCAGATATCACCCGCCGTGGTTCAGTGAACAGTGAGAACTAACCCGATGACCCTGATATCCAGCTGTCCTCTGACCAGTATCGCTGCATTCCTCCACCACCTTACATGTGGAAACAGTGAGTGCTTTATAATGAGCTGCTGTCTTGTGTGTCGCATGGACACTGTACTCTGTATCAGGTTCATCTGTAGGCAGATGTGCTGGGTCAGAAAAAGAGCATTTAGAAACTAGTGATTTAACGTGTGCTTTCAGGAGAGAACTGAGGCTTTGTCAAGGGTTTATCAACTTTTCCTCAGAGAGCAGGCCTGTAAAGAAATGGTTAGAATAAGTAAATGAATGAATGAATGTATGAAAAAGGAAGCTCCCAGAGTGTCGAGTGAGCGTTGGGGCTGTGAGGCAGCAGCAGTGTGGAACAGGTCCGCCCGGTCTGCTCCTCCGCTGCTTTTACTGACGACACACCTGCTGGCCTGGGAGGAGCTGAGACAGGTGGACGCTCCTTAACTGGAGGGGGGAGACGCCGCAAAGGAGTTTAGAGGAAGAGGAAAGAGGAGAGAGCGAGGAGTTGGAAGAAACACACACAGACGGACTCCGATTACACAGACGGGGACCTGAACGCTGTCCCAGGATGTCGAAGAACGAATACAGTTCTGTGAAGCTCAGCAAGTGAGTACCGTCACCTTCCTCTACCTTTGTGTGTGTGTGTGTGTATGTCAGTTTTCCTAGTCTTGTGTTACTGTCACTTGTCCTGTCTTCCTCTCTTTTGCTGCCCCACGCTGTTTTTTTTCCAACCCTGAAGGGGTGACCTGAAATCTGCTTCATGCTGCATGCGAGGCATTTTTTGTACCATGATCCCATATTTGTTTGCACAGGAAAGGGCCGCCTTATTTTCCCAGGACAATAAAAGGCACCGCAGGTCAGGTGCGACGTGAAAGCAACAATGATCTCTATGTGTTGAATACAAATACATGTCTTTCAGGCATCCTTTAAAAAAGCTAAAGGAGCACGAGGAGCTTTGGAAAATGAATGAAATTTCCCCTTAACGTGAAGCGGCTCAGTCCTGTCCTATTTACACCACCATGTTACTAATTTTACATGGTGACTGTACTTTATTTATTCCCATCACCTCACCTGGCTACGGAACTTTTTTATATCTTTGCCCAAAGGGTGTTTCACCAAAGTCTCCTGACTCACTTAATCCATACCTGGTGTCAATCAATAGGCCAGTGTTCTGACTCATTAAGCTGATGGGTCAATAGTGTGCCTTTAATGCTCTGATCCAGCCAGGAGAGTATATAATAGACTGTGTTGACTTGTTGTCATTGCTATGCAGTGGAACTGGTGTTGGTTTGATCAGAGGAGTGAGTCAATCATCATGTTTTATGAATTCACACGCAGCAATAAATGTGTGTACGGCTGTCCAACCTCTATCCAGCTTCCTTCAAAGTGACTAAGTAGGTGTTTATGTCCTCTGCGGGTGCAACATGTCACCCAGGACACACACTTGCACACACTGTTGAACATTAGCGCTCTTTGACAGCGGGGCGTGCCAAGTAGCCAAAGGCTGGAGATGGTTTCAGAAGAAGACGGGGAGGCCCGAGGGAGCGGCAGGGCAGGGTCTCTCTGCTCGCTCTGTTTGTCTTCATCACCACAGTGACACTTGAGCTTGTGTGGAAGCGAGTGAGTCAGTTAGCGAGCGTATAATGTAGTGCCTGCATATGTTCACGCTGCTGCTGATATTCAGGGTTTGATATTTATGAGCCTGGCATGAAATTTGCTGTGCTGGGTGCTTGGAATGAAGTCACCCATGTGTTGGACCCTTGCAGCAGAGATAAGAACCTGTTTTATCAGTGGAGGTACTGATACCACAGAGTGATAATACTTACAAGTAAAAGACCTGTATGGAAAATATGTAAGTTAATAAAGATATGTAAGTGCTTTCAGAAAATGATCTTAAAGTATCAAAAGTAAGCAGAAAAATTTCAACTTTGCTGACTGTGTGAGTTGTAGCCCAAAGTGACAGCTGCTTTTTTTGTTCAGCCAAATGATCCAGACATCAAAATGACGAAAAGCAAGCTATTCAAATGATTAAAATGATCTTCACATTTCAAAAACTGGCAGATTTTATTTCATGTTAAATGACATAAAGGATGAAAAATGACGTAAAGGACCATCAAAATAATTGGTTTTCCTTCAACTGACAAATTGTCAAATAATCGACTAATTGTTTCAGCTCTACTTATATAATCAGATGGATAGTTTAACCTATAACAAAGCATCATATTTTGTAAGATAATTATAGAGTCTGTAGCAAGTGAATGCAGGGAGTAAATGGTACAATCTGTCCCTATGAACCGTTGTGGAGTAAAAGTATGTTGTTGCTTGAAGAAAAGAAAATATTCAAGCAAAACACAAGAACCCCACACTTAAGTAGAATACTTGAGTAAATATACTTAGTCACATTCCATCGCTGAGAGCAATAAAATGAATGCACTGCAGGAACTAATTGTCCTCCAGTCCTCCGCCTACTACGAGCCATAATGTCTGACAGCAACACGGCCAATCTAGTGACACTGTTCGCTTGATAAGCCGTGAATGGTGAGGTGTGGCACGTTCATCGTTAGCAGGCATGTCTGGCACTCACATTCCTGCCCCCAAACCCCCCCCCCCCATCCCACCCCCGTCCCAGCGTGTCCCCTGAGTCCCGGGTGTGTCACAATAAATAGTTGGCTTTCATATCACAGCGGAGGAGGAATGACAGAACAAACAGCCAGAGAGCACAAACAGGTCTGAACGCACACTTCAGTAGTGGAAAGTAACTGTCAACATTTCATCAAGTGCTGTTCTTAGATTTCACTTGAATTTCTAATTTATGCCCCTTCATACATGTTATATGTTCTACCGTTCAGAGGAAATGTATTTGACAGAGACTGGTAATAGATACTGTGATGATCAACATTACACACACAAAACATCTGATGTACTTAATTATGATACTTTGTTAGACTAGTATCCAACAGTAAGTCCAATCAGTACAACATTTAAAGGCTTAGTGATATTAGTGATATTAATCCAATGGTATCAGAGTGTTAGAGGAGACATTTTGGCATCTAATGAGCAATTTTATCTCTAATACTTTTGGTGTATGTAGCAGATAATCCCATTATTTATTTATAATTTGTCTACAGTATGATGCTGTTGCTTTTACTGAAGTAAAAGATCTCAATACTTCAAGTGGCAAATGCTCCCTCTGACTGGACTACAACACCATCAAAACAAGCTGTTAAGTCACATGATTAAGACTACAGATGATTTACTTTCTACTCATTCCCTAATGCTGTCACATCATGCCAAGAAACACCTCAGGCGTCCGCACAGAACTATGTAATTCTGACCGTCACCTCTCTCCGTGTTTTTACTCAGGAGCCAGGCCAGCGATCTGGCTGTGGTGATCTCTCGCATGCAGAAGAATGCAGACCAAGTAGAGAAGAATATCCTGCTGTCAGAGGAGCTGCTGAAAGAGGTAAGAAGAAGTCCACACATACCAGATCTGGAGACTTTGAGACTTGAGCGAGACTCAGGTCACAAAAAAGAAGACTTATGTTCTGACTTCATTAACTCTGCCTTCATTCGATAGCTGAAAGCTGTTACTGGATTAGGTCTGAGCCACAAAGTCCCAGCAGTAAAGGCTGAAGCTCACACGTTTCCTTGACTAACATACTGACATTGTGGTGGAAACACAGTATGTCACACGCTTCAGGGAGTTCCATGTAAATAAAGTGGTACTGGAACAGCTTCAGAAAGAAAACCTCCAGAACTAATGCCATGTCATTAATCAGCATGTGCACCGTGAAGAGCTCTGGAACAACTGAGATATGATCTCCAGTTTCCAGACACCATTCAACAAACCTTTTTCAAACACAGACAAGCTCAACAACATGACTGTTGAAGTCAGGTTGGAGGGGTTTTTGCTGAGCTGGAGATTAAAAAAGTGCGACTACCCTCTTGCCTCTGTGCAGGATGCAGCCCGGGATGCCAAGAATCAGAACCTGATCCACCAGAAGGCCAACGCAGACAACCTGGCGCAGGCTGAGGGGCTGCTGAAGGACCTCTTCATGGATGTGGACAGGTCCAAGAAGCTGCAGCACCCACAGGCAAAGGAGATAGAGAGAGAGTGAGTTCATTGCAGACTGTCGCTGACAAACTAGCGCACACAAACACAGTCATGCATGCCAGCAGACACACCCAAAACCTGATACGTCACATACCATCGAGATGTACCCTACCACAAAGTGTTGTTTCCACATTCCCTTGTAGTGCTCCCCACCTGTCTGTTTATCATGACTGTAATACTTTGATATCTCTGTTTTTCAGTGTGAAAAATCTGCACGATCGCTGGGCCAAGGACTGTGCTACCTACAGGGAGCTGTATGGCCAGCTGCGAGACTTGGACACGGTGCCAAAGATCGACTGGGGTCCTCTGCTGGATGAAAAACTGGTCAGTCCGAGCTCGAGGTCAATCTTGGGTTTCAGTGGCTGAACATTGTTACAGTTGTTAAGTATCACAGGTTTGTACTGCTGTGACTTACAGAAACAGGTAAAAGCAGAGGCATATGGCCCCAAGCGGACTGACGTAGAGAAGCAGATTGCAGCACATAACATCCTGCACCAGGAGATCGAAGCTTACCAATCCCAGCTGCAGCCCGGCACTGCCATTTCACAGGTAACGGCACAAAACTACACACACGTGCGCTCTGCAGTACGTGCAGGATGAATCATTGACCTGTTTCTTCATCTTCTCTCTTTGTAGGAGCAGTACCCCGCCCTTAAAGAGAAATATGCAAAACTTTTTGTGAGTTGCTTTTCACTCTAAGACAAAAACGCTGCCACAATGCGTGACTTGTGTTTGACTTCAGTTATGTTGAGAGGTACTGTTTATGCAGCTTGTTTATCGTGCATGCCTGTTGTATGTCCTGCAGGAGAGCTCCGAGCGTAGACGCAGCCACCTGGCCTCTCTGTACGAGTACTTGCAGAGCTGCAGTAAGGAGCTGGTCTACCTGTCCAGCCAGCAGGAGAGGATCCTCCAGAGAGACTGGAGCGATCGCATGGTCGACCCAGCGGGGGTTCGCATGGAGTATGAGGTGAGGGAGCAGCCAAGGGCACATGTCCCAGCAGTCATTATCAGCAGATGTGGCTGCTGATATTCAGTTTTACATCTCATTGTGTCATCTGGTGATCAGACAGAGGAGATCATGCAAAGAGATTTTGGAAATAGGAATATTCAAACTTTATTAGTCAGTTTGCCTTCCAGCATGAGCCGTCAGGGGCTGACTGCACCAGCTTGGGATCCAACTGGTGGAACCAGTACTGTGCATAGTGACTGCTGGGAGAATCTGGGAACCTGACACCCTATTGTTGTTGTTTTCTACAACCCACTATACGTTGTGTCTTTTTCCATATAGAAATTCAAAAATAATGGCTTACTGGCACACGAGAGTGAGATAAACCAGCTGCAGGAGGAAGGGGATCGTCTGGTTGAAATGAAACATCCTGGCAGTTCAACGATAAAGGTAAACCTGTCACTGATGTCCAACATTAGAAATATATGGTCAGATATACTTAAATGATTCAAACTGAACAAAATGGCATCGTATTGTTTCCATCAGGCACACAGAGACACTGTGCAGGCTGAGTGGCAAGCCTTCCTCAACCTGTGTTTAGCACAGGAAGTGCACCTGGACAACATTGAAGACTACAAGAAGGTAGAGGGCAATGAGCACACAGCACCTTGACTCCACCGTGACAACATTTCTTTTGCTAAATCCCCCATTTCACCACTGCTCGTTGTTAAGAAGTGACTGTCTGTTCGGTGCAGTTCCAGCTGGATGCAGAGACGCTGTCCGAGTCCCTGCAGAGACTCAATTCCACCCTGGACCCGAAGTCTCTGGCCAGCAAGAGCAATCCTGAGGTCCGCTTGGCAGTGGAGGTACAACTGTGTTTTATGATTTCATGGTTTCTGTGCAGCTCTAGAAACTCTTGAAAAATATGGAAATGGTGACCCCTGCAGAGTATTCAAGGCATTTTTAGAGAAACCAAACAAACCTAATCTGGATTAGGTTTTGGCACTCAACCTGTTGACAAGGGCTCAGCTTGATCAAACTCAGAACTACACTGAGAAAAGCTAGGAAAGAAATAAAACTGTCTAACAGTTAAGTGCAGGAGGAGTCTTTCAGAGCAGCCTCAAGAGATCACGTGATTTATCACATTTATACTTAAGCCAGGAGGAAGAACCAATCAAACACTAGATCTACATCCTTTTATGAGGATAAACATTCTTAGAGTGCGGCACATTATATGCCTGTTTATGTTGCTTCTGCTCTAATTCAATAACACCTTTAGGCAGATGAACCAGCAGTAAAGAGGAATGAGGAGCGTCTGGCTGCCCTCAGGGAGCTCAGCAGCACAGTTGTGCCTCTGAAGTTGCGCCGGATCCAGCCCACCAAACCCACAACTGCTGTGTCCCTGTGTGACTGGAGGGATGAAGAGGTAGGGTGCAGTCATCATTTACAGGCTTTAATATGAAACAGGAAAAAGCAAAGTATTCTCGTGGTTGTTATCTTTAGTTCATCATCTTCTCTATCTGTTTCAGGACACAGTGATGCGTGGCGAGACGCTAAATCTTAAGTCCAACTCTGATAATAGCAACTGGGTGCTTCAGACCAACAGTGGGAAGGCGAGAACCCTCCCTGGGGCCTGTTTCATAATCCCACCCCCTGATGCTGAAGCCCTGGAGAAAGTGAACAGGTACAAAGTGCAAACTCACCACCAACAGTGTGTTTACTTCCATTGTTGTCTTATGTGATTACAAGAGAAACAAAGCCTGTGGAGGATTTTAATGTGTGTCTGTGTGTGTTCAGTCTGGACAGAGCCCTGACGGACCTGAAGAGCCGTAGATCGGCACTTATGGCGTCCTTGAAGAACCCAACTGTGGAGGTTGTTCGCCCTCAGAAGGCAGGTGAGAAGAAATCATTTAAACAGAGTGCTTGTTTTTGGTTTTGTCCAGCTGTCTTTGATGAAGAACTTGGACTTGAGTCTTTTAATGTAGAAATATTGTATTTGCTCCTCAGCTGCTACACAAAGTGCTCCAGAGGATCCCAAAGCTGCAGAGCTGGCCAGTGAAATAGACAGGATCAGCAGGGCCCTGGATCAGGCCGAAAAACAAATCCTGAGTCGTCTCAGAGCCCCACTAGACAACCGCAACCCCACACAAGATTTGGAAAACAGGCTGCAAGAGCACAATGTAAACATGACAGACATTACGCTTTAATAACATGACCTATGATGCATGTCCATCCCGCTGTAATCCGTAACACCATACTACTCCTCCAGAAATCTGTTCAGACTGTGAGAAAGCTGGAGTCTGAGAAGTCTGCAGTCCAGAGGGAGATGGAGCCCATTCTGGCTAAGAAACCTCTGGGACCCACCGCCTCCACCCTGCCCGTCAAACTCAGTGCTACCAGCAACAAGATTGATAACATCAACAGTCTTCTGGATCTTTATAATAAAAAGTAAGAAGATCTTAATGACATCATAGCAATGTGCTGATTTTTTATTGCTGATTTTTATAACATAACAGCATTTAAAATGAGACTATCTAGCTTTTAAGAGAGTAAATAACATATTCTTCCTCTTACTAATGAAAGGCTGCCTTCATAAAAGAAATAAAACACCCTTGTTTAATTCAATATGCTAACTCAGAAGTGTTAGCAAATTTTAGGTAAATATCTGGTCCGTTTGCCAACTCAATGACTCTTCTCCATTCTTACAATCAATTAGCATCTACTGTTAGGCTTAACAATAGTTTAGCATTTCTATATTTATAACATAGGCAGGTGACATATCTATGTGCACACAGATTTGTTATTTGTGTCCCTCTTCCCCTCAACCAGAGCTACAGCCTCCATGTTCCTTGAGAAGAAGATGCAGAATGTGGAAGGAATCGTCTCTGGGTTTGAGGAGCAGCTTACAAAAGATGGTGCCATTCTTGATCAGCCTAATGCCCTTCAGAGTCGCAACCAGCAGCTGCAGGTGTCATAGTTTATAACACAGGCATTTCTATTATTTTGAGGACAGGCTTATGTGAGTGAAGAGAACTTTGGATCTCATCTATGTTCTTTCTCTCTTTGCCAAATAGAATATGCGTAAGGATGTTGCCTCAAAAAAAGATGATTTGACCAAATTAGGCAGAGACTTGGATCTGACAGAGCAAGCATGCAGCTCTCTGCAGCGCAGTTTCAATGAGTACTGTCCTGATATCCGCCGCCAGGAGAATGGAGTAAAACAGCTGAAGAACCGCTACTCAGCAGTCAATAATCAAATCCAGGAAAGGTTAGTGGGAAAAAAAAATCAGATTCATAGCTGTGTGAGTCTCTGTGTTTTCTGGACTTCTCTGATGTTTTGACAAACATTTCAGTGTGATGAAACCTGTAAATTTCTCTTTAGGTCTGTTCTCATAAAGGAAGCAACCAGTAAAAACCAAGATTTCCAGAACGCTGTTCAGTCACTGGATTTCTTCTTGGTCAATTTGCCCAATAACAAGATCAAACCTACTGATGATGTGGCACAGGTAACAGCCAAGGAGAACTCTCAGAAGGTGAGTAGAGGATGTATGACTTAATGCGCTAGTCCAAAAATTAGGAGAATCAACTAATTATTAGGACAATCCCCTAATCCCACCCACTGAATTTATTATTTAAAACAGTGTGAACAGCTCATATCCAAAGCCCCTTCCAGCAGTGTTAAATGATTTAATCCTGTCCATTTAATTCTCCTCTCATTGTTGGTCTTCTGTTTACTGTTCTTGTTGCTTGGTTGTTCGGATGTTTTTATCTGAGTTAATGAATGTGCAGTGGAGCCATACTTACATACCTTTGCTACAACAGCAACTGATGATCAGATCATCAGATATGCTGTTCTCAGACAGTCTTAGATGCAGTGGGTGGAGCCAAAATCACTTGATTTCTTAGAGTTAGACTTGACTTTATTGATCCATTTGGGATGACTCCGTCAGGGAAATTTAAATTTCCAGCAGCACAAAATAAAAGAAGCACACACATGTTATGTTTATTAAACAATAAACAGTAGTAAGTTATTGCACTATGGATGAGAATGAGATGAGAATTCTTTTCACAAATAATCTCTCATTTCATGCAACTCTAAGGATATAATTAGTTTTAAATAAATAACCTACTTCTATTTCAGTATACTTTAACCTGTGTCCAACTTTTGTATACAAACTAACTCATGTCTGTTTTATCAATGACATAGCATTGCTTTGCCTCATCAGTTGTGCTTTTCATGTCTTGTTTAGAGAGTGATGGAGGATATCAAGAAGAAATCAGATGATTTAAAGCGAGTGAGGGATCTTTCCCGTGATCTACAGGGCATCTTAAATGTAAGTACAGAGAATATGACTATTTGCATTTGCAAACTTTAATACTTCAAAATACATAATAATAATAATACATCCTTCCATTTTTACATGCATTTCCCTTCAGGACTATGATGTTAACTCAAAGACTTACTGTGGCACTCTGAATGATGATGATGATGATGAGGATGACGACGACGATGATGAACCAATTACAAAGAAACGTCAAACAATGATGGCTCAGGCTGTACAGAGAAAGGTACAGTTATAGCTTTTTAAGGACTTTTTTCATGACTTTTTTTCTCTACATTTCTACCTAACTCACTTTGTCCTTTACTTCTACTCAGGAGAAAGATCTGCTGAACCTTTTCTCTGAGGTGTCTGCAGAAAATGACCAGCTACTCAGTCAGCTGGGGACAGCAAAGAACATCATGACAAGGGTATTGTGTATTATGAAATTAAAGCAATATAAACTACACGTTTAATTCAGAATCATTTCTGTCCAAATATTCATTGCCAGTTGTTCTGAAGTGACTCTCTTTCCGTTGTCCTTTTTTTCACATGCAGAACAAAGACAAAATTAGTCAGGTAGCCGTTACTCAGCAGTTGCAGCTTCAGAGCCAGATGAAGGACCTGGAGGAGAGTGATAGTCTGAAAAACGAATTAAATGAAGAGGTTGCAAGGCGCTTACATGCTGAAAAGGACCTGGAAACATACCGCAAGAGGTTTGTTTCCCTGAAGAGCAGGAGAGGGGTGGAGAGGTTGGAAGAGAAGGAGATTGTGCAATACTACCGTGACCCCAAACTAGAGGTGGAACTGCAGTCCCTGAGAAATCGAATCCAGGATGAATCACTGAAGAGGTCAAGAACCCAATCAGAGTTAGATATCATCAATGAGAAGATAATCAAACTGGAATTAGAGCTGACCAGAATTGAACCTAAATTAGTTACCAAGGTACTGACTGAATATGAACGAGATCCACAGCTCGACAAAGAAGCTGTGAAAATTAGAGATGAAATGCAGAGGATACGACTGGAGCTCCAAACAAGAGATACTGAGGCAGTTCAAGTGAAAACTGAGCTCACTGTTCTGTCGCAGCAGAAACCAAAAATCAGGGAAAAGGTTGTGAAGAAAGAAGTGGTGCGGCTGGAAAAGGATCCAGAGATGCTGAAGGCTGTTCTCACATTCCAAAATGAAATAGCAGATGAAGAATCCCATAGCAAGTCACTCAATGATAGCATCTTTAGCACAAGGAGCCAGATAAACACACTAGAGAGGGTCATTCCCACGATTCAACCTAAGATCATCACCAAGGTGGTGAAGCAGGTCCAGCAAGATCAAGAAACACTTGACGAGTCAAAGAGGCTTCGAACAGCCTTGGAAGAGGAGAAAGATGAGAATGTTATCTTGATGAAGGACCTGACCACCCTTCAACTACGTTACGGTGAATTGGAGAAGCTCAGGCCAAAAGTAGAGATCAAGGAGATTATCAATGAGATCTACAGAATTGATCCTGAGACAGAAGTTGAGCTGGTGCGTCTAAAGAGAGAGCTGCAGGATTTGAGCCATAACCGCACAGACCTGGAAAAAGAGATCAGCACTGTGATAACAACTCTGACTACCCTGCGTGCCCAGAAACCCAAAGTGGAGTACAAGGAGGTGACCCAGGAGGTGATCAAAGAAGAGAAAAGCCCAGAGGTTATCAGGGAATTGCAAAGGCTGAACAACCAAGTTTCCCGTCTGCAAGTCAATTGTGACAGCACCCTAGAGCTTCTGATCCACCTACGTAAAGAAAGAGATGAGTTGAAAGCTGAGAAATCCAAGGTGGAGACCAAGCTAGTCAATAAAGAAGTTGTCAAATATGAAAACGATCCCCTTCTTGAGAAAGAGGCTGACAGACTTCGGAGGAATGTAAGAGAAGAGATTAATCAACGCCGCAATGTGGAGGAGTGTCTCTTTGATCTCCAGAACCAGTATATTCTCCTTGAAAGGCAGAAGCCAGAGGAGAAGATTGTAACGCAGGAAGTGATACGTCTTCAGAAAGACCCCAAGCAGATCCTAGAGCATGAGAAGCTGAACAAGACCCTAGATGATGAATTGAAAGCACGTAGAAAGCTTGAACTAGAGGTCAGACAGATGAGATCCCTGGTTCAAGAAAAAGAGAATACCTTGGCCCAGATGGATGATCGTCAGAAGAAGATTCAAGTAGAGTCCGAACTCAGGCAGATCAAATCTCGCATTTTCGAACTGGAAAACTCTCCAGCACCCGTTGAGGAAAAGATTGTCATTGAGGAGGTCCTGAAAGTGGAGAGGGACCCCAAGCTGGAACAGCTTACTGTTGGTTTACGTGCTGACTTGGAGACTGAGGTCACCAATATTAGTCGTCTAGAGAGAGAAATCCGCAACCTGAAGCACAAATTGGAAATTCTGCAAAAGGAGAAGTCAGTCGAAAAGGTTGTCTACAGAGAAGTTGTTCGTGTGGAGAAAGACCCAGCAGTTGAGGCTGAGAGGGATCGTCTAAGAGAGCAAGTCACGCAGGAGAGAAATCTCAGGCATGACCAGGAGGCTAAAACTCAGAACATTAACATAAGAATGACACAGTTGCAGACATCAAAGTCGATGACTTCCCAGGAGGAGACCTCTCTCATCAGTAACAGGGATGCACTGCAGAGAGAGAAGGAGGATCTCCTTAGACAGCTCAAAATGCTGGAGTCACAAAGACAGAGCATCAGCATAACCTTTCAGCAACAATCCAAGCTGATGAGTGAAAGAAACCAGATGGCACGGCAGAGGAGTCTTAAAACATCCTCCGAAATCCAGCGGCTGGAGAAAGAAATCTTAAATGAGAAAGACAAAATACACCAGAGGGACACACTCATCATTGAGCTGCAGAACACCATTAAGCAAGAGGACCATGCTGAAACTCACACCAGAGAGACAACAAAGACCACAAAGATCACTATCTTGGATCCAGAAACTGGTAAAGACTTGTCTCCTTATGATGCCTTTTTGCAAGGGCTAATTGATCGCAACCACTACATTCATCTGTCAGAACTGGAGTGTGACTGGGAGGAAATAACTTCAACTGGACCAGATGGAGATACCACAATTTTGCAAGATCGTAAAAGTGGGAAGCAATACTCTGTCAAGGATGCTGTAAGAGATGGTCGTTTGACCCAGTATGACATAATGCGCTACAAGGATGGAAAAATGACCATTTCTGAGTTTGCCCTCCTTGTTTGTGGAGAGACTAGAAAGCCCTACATTCCTCCAATTCCAATCCCAAGATCACCCACCAAACCCATACCATCCTCTCCTTTGAACTCCATGCCATCACCCCTAAGGTCCTCGTACACCAGCCTCAACACTCATAACAGTGGCAGTATGACAAATCTTAACACTCGCCTTAGCGGCAGCTTGAGCAGCCTCAACACTCATCTTAGCGGCAGTTTGAGCAGCCTTAACACTCACTCTAGTGGCAGTTTGAATGCCCTCAGTGCTTCAGCAGATGATGAACATTTCCCCATCTCTGGTATTTTTGACACCACCACTGAAAGCCGCATGTCTGTGAGAAGTGCCCTGACCCGTAAACTCATTGATGCTGACACAGCTCTGAAGTTGCTGGAGGCACAAGCAGCCTCTGGTGGAATTGTGGATCTTGCCAAAAAGGACAAATTGTCTGTCCACAAGGCAGCTGAACATGGTCTCATTGACACAAGTTATAAGTACAAGCTCCTGAATGCCCAAAAGGCCTTCACTGGAGTCGAGGATCCAGTGACCAAAGGGCGCCTTGCAGTGGGACAGGCAGCAATGAAAGGGTATATTCCCCAAGAAAATGCCAAGAGGTTCATGGAGGCACAGTATCTGACCGGTGGGTTGGTTGATCCCTCAAAAGCAGGCCGCCTGACTGTCCAAGAAGCTCTTGCCAAAAATATAATTGACAGCACAACAGCTGCTGCACTGCAAGATGAGGATTCCTTTACAAAAGAGCTGGTGGACCCCATCACCAAAGAGAAGATATCATACAAACAGGCGATGGATCGGTGTAGGAGAGACATCAGCACAGGGCTTCTGTTGCTTCCTGCTGCTTCCACTGATGCTGGAAATGCTCCGTCATACTCAAACTTCCGATTCAACTCCCCCTACAACTAAGTCTAGATGTAAAGATGTAACAACTTTTATTTGCTGCTGCTACTGGCACTTGAGGGTGTAAGATAATGTTAATGGATACTCATAAAGATAAAAATGAAAAATATATATGTTCATACACTTTTTGAAAATGCTAGAAAGAAACTTTATTTTTGGTGAACTGTACATGTGGATTTGTTTTTTTCAGTGCAAGTATTGGGTCTATTGTGAAAACATGGGTATGTTTGTTTTATATGGGAATTGTTTTTGTTTTTTTTGGCACTTTTAATCTTTCATAAGTGCTCATTAAACTCCACAAGATTATGGTTCTTTTTTCTGTCCTGTTATTTCACATATTAATAGATGAATCATAAGTGTGTAACATAACAGTGGATTTTGACTGAGTCAGTTTAATTCAGAAGCTACAACTTTTGGGATATTCAGAATTCTTGTGACACTGTTGATGGTTGTATCATGGTCGTTTGCTTTTTAGCCATTTTAACAGCATGAAGAGATGGCTATCTCAGTCCATCAAAAAGCCATTTAGGGTTTTTAGCTAATGCCATCATCAGGTCCAAATCCAATGCAAAATTAACAGCATACCCATCTGTTCTTAGCTGTACTAGGTGTTTTTTGCATACTATCAAGTATTTCTATCCTAACATGCTAACCTAAAGTGAAATATTAGTAAATTTTATACCTGCTAAAATTCGGCACGTCATCATACTGATATTAGCGTTTAGCTCAAAGCACTGCTGTACCTAAGTGCAACCTCACCGAGCTGCTAGCATGGCTGTACACACTCAGTCTTACTATCAGTATTAATATGGGGACATCCCCACATTTCCATAAACAACTTCCTCCACAGCACAAATAATACTTAATCCCAGTAGCCGTACTTTACAATGCTCGTAAATGCTGGCGAGTCATATGCTTGGAAATGATGGATTAAGAATACAGATTAAATATGACTCACGAACAAGCATGTAGCGTGTTGAGGTTAACAAGGTCAAACTCATGGGTCTACATGGATGAGGCACGTGTCAAATACACGACTGCTCAGGAAATGCAAACATGTTGGAAACATGTCGAAAACTAAAATATCAGGACTCGGACGCACTGATGTGGTGCCAGAGAGCAGTGCCCTGTCAAAAATGTAAACAAAGATCTGAAAATTTTTTTTTCCAGAAAGGGTTAAAAGTGGACATCGGTTTTGGGAATTATCTGAAAGACCCCATCTGACCTCTACAGTGGAGGTTATTGTAAATGGTGTTAATGTGTGGGAATATGCAACATCCCTGCTGGGATGTCTGCCTGCCAGATTACCCGATGACTGAAAGGACATTGTGGGATTACTGCACATGAGCCTGTCTGGAGGCTGAAGTGGCCCCACTCTGGTCTAGAGGGGGGTTGAAGGATGTTCCCTGGTGGTTGGGTCATCTCACTTAAAGTAGTAAGAACATGATTCTTCAATGAGAAAACCAGCTTCCTCTGTGCGCTGCTAGCTTTATATTCCTGTCTTTTCTTTGTCTTTCTTTTTTTTTTTTAAACAAATAACTACATTTAGACCTCAAACTGTATCAATCATTAATCATAATTTGGGATTCTGGAATATTTCATTTTCTCCTGTTTTTTTTTTTATTTTATTTTTTTATCAATGGTGTAGTGACCTAAGTGCACATGTGATGAGTGATAAAAAGCCTGCCAAATAACCCAGAATACAGCAGCATCACATACCAACACAAATAGCCCATTTGCACTGACTGGACCATTGCCTGTGTGATGCACATGATAATTGGCCACTCTTTTTTGTTTTGCAGGATTATTATTGTCATAATGCTAGACTGCAGTGCTGATGGCTCAACCCTCAACAATGAGTATTTGCACATTTCTCTCTTATTTGCTCTCCCTACAAATGATTATAACAAAGCATTCAGTACACCTGCTCTGCAATCATACCAATTGCATATCAGCTGGTATTTAAAACACTTTTGTTCAGTGAGCGTCGTGTATTTCCCCTATTCACACAACAATATCAGGAGAGATTTATTATTGCTATTTGAAATTGATTATCCAGCCGAAACACACATAGAAAAATATGACAACCAGTACAAGATGTGTTTTTATTTTTATCCATGCCCTGGCAAACTCCTGATGATCCTACAGTAAAATACATGCAACATCATTGCACTCTCTGGGAAAGTTCCTCACTTTCTTGTCAATAGCTGAAACCATCTGCCAGAGGACAGACTTCACCGACAGCCAACTGTTCATAGACGCCAGCTGGCTGCATCAGCTTGAAACCAATCATGCAGCAAGCCCTCTTCATTCTGCAGATTTCCGTCTCCTAGGAAAAAGATGTAATTTAATTCTTTATCACCAGAAAATTTACATCCACAAAGTCCACTTGACTGGTGAGATTTATTAAGTGAGACTCAACCTGATGTAGTTTAGATTCCTGAAACAAAGCATAGCTGATATGTGCTTTTCCTACACATGAAGGTGATTTGAAATGTGAGGTTGTTATCAGTGCCAAACTCTGATCAGTAGTGTTGTGATTCTTGTTTGACAGTGGATGTTTGATCATGTCATACTTAACGAAGTTGTCCAGCTTCAAGTTACCACATACTAGACAGTGGTGGACAGGGCGCTGGAGAGTAGGACGGGGTGGGGGGGTGTTGGATGGGTCCTGAAGCTACTTGGAGTTCTGGGTCATTTTTGAGATGACCATTTGTCCTTCAGAGGAGCAGGAGCTGCTCACCCTGGCACGTTAGTGGATTAGACGTGAGTCTGTGACTGTGTCACGGATTAAAGCTCCATTCAAGAACGCAAGGCTTCTCACTGGCTGGCGAGTGTATATTTCAGATATAGCTCAACATACTGAAGCTACTGTGGCTCAGGGAGGCAAGGAACCTCTCTGTAAGTATTAATGATGGTGAGATTTTTAAGGGGATATTTAGTATAGTTGGGAAATTGTGTAAAATTATATGAATGTCCAGACATATTTGTGTCAGCCTGTCTCTGAGAGGGCAAATCAAATAAAAAACATCCATCTTACATGTTAAAAAACAGTATAAAACATGTTTATTGAAATGGTGAAACAGACACAAATATGACATGAAAACATCACAATACATAGTCTGGGGCTAGACAAACACCCATCTAACCAAAATCTACAGTATACATGCTGGTTTAAGTAAGGTAATTAGAGCTGCAAACAAACTGATGAGTGAATCCCCTTCTAAATCCACCGACGTTTACAACAGCTAAAGCCCCCTAATCGAGCTGGAAGAGCTGCGGTTGAGCGGCTAAACCTCGGCCGCTGACGTCAATCTATAGATGAGGGAAGCCCAGAAAGGCGCTAAGCAGGAGACATCTCACTGTACATCTACAAATCCAAATGTCTACCACAAATGCAACACACCATCAAAGTAAGTCCAGTTAGAGAGATGTTGTCTGACAGACGAGTCTACTCCTCTCACTGGACAGAGTCTAACAAAGTGATCTTGATTACATAAAATACATCACATCAGTGTACTACATTCTTGTTTTTATTGTACACAATAAGATAATTAATCACACCAGAGAGATTTACATTTTTTCATATGAGATTAGAAGGGAAAATGTCCAAAAAAACAGAGTAAGCAGCCACTGAAAACTGAACGAAAAACTCTGACATGTCCTACAAAGAGTACAACAGTGATTGTAAATGAAAAACAACCTGTGCAGATATCTCATCTCAGTCACAAAAATCACCATGTCATACATCAACCTGTTCATCAGTCTTTGTCAGTGGCAGTGTCAACGGATGCTGCGGGAAACGGATGGCTTCGCTGTTGCGCCTCATGTACGCGTGGCCGCTGATGGGGTACCACATCTCTGTGAAGGTCAAGTTGGCCACGGTGATGGCGCAGCGCCCGAGCACCTTGAAGCCTGACTTGCGGTAGAAGGGGATGAGGAAGTCCTCGCACATCAGCACTGCTCGGCGCACGTTGGGCAGGCAGCGGAGATACTGCAGATAACGCCACATCAGGATGGGCCCCTTGCCCTGCTGCCTGAAGGTGCGGTGGACGGCGAGGACGTGGATGTGGACGGTGGAGCCGCACGGCTTGTGGAGGGTCAACGCGTCCTGGAGCAAAGAGGTCATAGTTACTGATCAGGTGTGACACATGTATGATGTAATGGATAAAATGGAAAGGTGCAGGGGTTCTTACTGTGGTGAGTCTGTCCTGGTCCCAGAGAGAGCCAATGATAAAAGCCACCAGCCGGCCCTCCTCAAACCAGCCCATGGACAGCTCTGGACACAGTGTGAGAAAGTGACGCACCTCATCCAGGTGGAGGGGACACTCACCTGACACTGAGATGAATGCTGAAGAAAGAGAGAGAGAGAGAGATTTTTCGTGCGCAAAAATGGTTCGGCACTACTTTTACGCACACCAAAACCTGGGCGAGACCTGCCCAATAAACTCTGTGCTGGGTGACGAATATAGACTAAACAAAGTGGAAAGTTTCTTTAAAAAATGAATAAAAGAACAATCTGACCACAGGCAAGTTTAAATGATTTTTTTTTTAAAAAAGTACTTGGATCGGTCGGTGCCACAGATGCTTTTTACGCACTGATCTCCCTCGTGTCGCGCTTCCTTTCACTCAGCGACACTTCAGGTGGATTTCTACTCCAGCAGCGCGGACCCCTGCCTCAACATTTTCACGTCATAAGACGGGTCACTCACCTTCTCGCTCGATTTCAAAGACGCTGATGGCATCCTGCGTGTTGAGCGGCCGCACCTCGCTGGCGGGGAGCGTGTGTCTCCTCTGGATACCGGGCGAAACGGAGGGTGACGTCTGCATTGGTTTGATGAAAGGCTGCGCGCCCACCACGGACATCATACGACTTTACTCTCTCCACTTCCCAGAAAGCTCCTTCTCCCTTCCTCCCTCTGCCCCCTCGGCAGGATCGCCTCTGCTCGTCGGACCCTGCGAGGACAGCAGGAGGGTTCGTGTGCGTATTTATGTGCCAGCGCCGCTGGCAGTGATTCACCGGCTGATTTGCATTTGAATATCTGATGTCAGTGGATGATGGAGAAGGGGGTCACATCTCTCCCGCACCCTGCAATTAACTGCTTTTTAATGTCTCTAAAAACCAATTCGCGGATAATAACAAACAATTTTCTATAAGCCACCATCTCTGGTGTATTTTTAGCAGCTTTGGCACGGAGGCGCACGCTGATCCAGGAGCAGCTCGTCCGTTTGGAAAAGTTTTTGGCGAAGGCACAACACTGGTCAAAGTCAAACTACATCACAAGTTCTTGGTCGGTGGTGGAAATGAAATGTGCACCCGCGCAATAAGGCTCCTTCTGTACCACCACTGCTTTCTAATCTAATATAAAGAACAACACATACACACACACACTGAAACTAAAATAGTGAAAATAATAATAAACTCTGATGCCACTTTTCCAGCACACCGACAAGTTCGGTGACACTTACCTGAGGATGTTGAGGTGTGTGTGAGTGAGGTGTGACCAGCTCTCCTCCTCTGCCTCTGTCCCTTTGTGTCTCTGTCTCTTCATTATCAAGTGATTATTACTATGAGTCACATGATGATGGATTATGCAGGTTGTTTCCACAACTCGGCGCATTACCGCCTCTCACGCCTCCCCTCTGACGGAGTGAGGGCGCAGGCTGAGTCCCTCTGTGAGCTTTGGAGGCGCTCAGGCCTTTAGTAGACATGTTATTGGTCTTTAATGTTGAGCCTCTTTGGCCCTCATTGACTGGTCGAGTTGGTGCATCACAGTCATCTTAATCAAATAAATAATTAGATTTAATTAAGCATCTTTTACAGTGCTTAATCAGTGGTGGGAGATGATTTGCTTGTATTTAAAATCCAATTTGAGTGAAGGTAAATAAATATTTATAAATAGTTTTATAAAAGAGAGTCTGCTTTGGCCACATTGGTGCTGAAATCACAAGCTTTGGTAAATATAAAAAAACAGTTCCAGACACATTATAAGCTAAGTGATAGGCTCATGAATTATGTTCATTGATAAATAGACTTGGGAGGTATTTAGAAGAATTATTAGAAATATTTTGCTCATTTCTAATGCCCTGCTTTGATGTTTTCTACTCAGTGCTTTATTCATGTGCCAGTAGTAATATCTCCACTTTGAGGCTTTTCCAAAAATACTGATATTTTAAGTTAATTAGATTTATTGGTCAGCATATCATGAATTAATTCAGTTAAAGCAAAATGTATGAATGAATACCATAAGTTAAACTTATTTTGCTGAAAAATGCCCTCTTAGATTAATCTATTACTATTGTTATTATTTTACTATTGTAGCTGACTAGGTGAAGCTACTGTAGTTTTACATACATGAATTACAGTTCCAAAAGGCAGTTTAGTCCCCTTTGGCCCCTCTAAAATTTCACAAGATAAAACTGAGGGGTTGTGAGATGATTCATGTGTGAGAAAGGATGTGAAGCTGCACTAATTAGTACAGAGTTTTTTCTTTACTTACCTTTGTTTACTATTTCATTTGTGAAATATCAGATACTTGTACCTCCATGGACGTCAAAGATTTATGTTAACTGAACCATCTGTGAAGTTACAGGGAACATGTCTCTTTGATGTACTGAGGGGCCCCAGTTGGACACAGATGTTTGTAAGGTGTCACAAGCCAAAATGGGCTGGACTGACTAGTTTAATCTTTAGTGTAATTTAGTTTGTCATGTTTTTTTAATCTAAAATGTTGAAGATAACTAGTGACTATGGCTGTTAAATAAATGTAAGTGTGAATGTAATATTTCCATCTTAAATACGAAGGGGCAGAATAAAGATTGTACTTAAGTACTTGTGCAAACATACTTTACACCACTGGTATCCATTATCTGGATTTAATTCAGTCAAATTAATACTTCTATGTACCGGGTCATTGTGGTGAAGGAGTCGAGTCCGATGGCAAAGTTCTCGATTTAGCCTCACCTGTGGTCATGAGCTTTGGGTAGAGACTGAGAGAATCAGTCATAAACAGCTGAAATGAGTTTCCCACACAAACTGTCTCAATTTCTGACATCCAGAGCAGAGCTGCTGCTCCTTCACATCCAGAGGAGCAGACCCAGAACACGCTGAAGAGATTATGTATCTCATCTGGGTTGAAATCTTCTCATGATCCCTGAGGAGGAGCTGGAAAATGTTGCTTGGGAGATTCTTCAGGCAAAATGGCCAAAGAAGTTTGTTAAAAGCCAGAAAATACATTATTTTTGTCATGCTGACTGACATTATTTTGAAAGGTTTGTAAAATGGATGGCATCACTAATGTGTTAACTGATGACTCAAAACACACACGTCACCTTCATGGACTAATGCACAACTGATCCCGGGCATGCTGACTGTCGAATGGAGCTACATCACAGACAGGTGAGTTATAAATACAATGTGAGTGAACTGGGCTCCATAGACTTTAATGTATTATTAGCTCCTAATAACTCACCAACTGCACATATCATGATATTGAGCAGAGGTACAGTTGATCAATGTGCAATACTGAGCATGTTGAAATATGAATGGAGTTTGTACTGTATACAACAGCAGAGATATAAATACATTTGATGTCTATTGAATTATTTTTAAATCTTAATAACTCAAAAAGTATAAAAGTTATCAATAAGAAAAGTCATAGCACCCATCTATAAAGAATCCCGCACGCTCTGACATATCAATCACTGTGGTGACATAAAAGCTGTCAATGAAAAAAAAAATGAAAGAAGATCAGCTTCTCACTAATGTCTCATTACATATGCAAATTTATGAATATTTTATGAAAATACCTTCATGAAATTAGGCATGGTTCAATATATGAACGATATATGTGGCATAAATGGGTTTGGAGTTTTGAATGGGAGAAAAAAGGCACAGAGAAGAGGAAGAAGAAGAAGTAAGCAAAGAACATGCGTGTGAGCGCTGCTGTCAGCACACACACCAGATAATTACAAGTCAACACTGACCTACTGTCAAACATCTGAGAAAGCAAAATCCATCAAAAGAGCAACATTTTGTAGCACTGAGGCAACAAGGCGGCTTACAGTCACATTTCTATATTCATATGCAAGCAAACAATCCTAGCACAGGATTGGAAAAATACTATTTAGTTAGAGTTCAACTAATATAACTAAACTGATTCATATGATGGACATACTGTATATTGTAGATTGATGAAAAAATAAAGTCATAGGGTTGTTTCTTTTGTCATGATCTGATATTGCAATGCTATTATTTTAGCATTTGGAAGCATCTGAAACAGTTGAATACTGGTCCAACGGAGGATGATGACCATCCAGACATTTGTGCACTCGCTGAGCAGAAGTCAGAAAAAGTGGAAAATTTACGCATTTCTAATGTGTGCATGAAAGGATCGGGGGGGCTTTTAGCTGACTGACGTGTGCAGTTTGAGAAAAGCGCTTTTATCTGTGATACGGCTTATCTCCAATACAGGTTACATGAATTTGTCGGTGCTCAGCGCATGATTAAACAGCCCTGAAGCTTGACGAGGAGGGGTAAGGCAGAGTAGTGCTTCTTACAACCTTAAGTGGGGTTTTAAAGAAAGAGTTGGGGGCCCAACTGCTGGTGTCTGCTAATGTTCAGGGTTGAGACGTAATGTAAGGAATATGTGGTTTTCTTGTTTAGATCATGCTGCGTGTGTTTGGAGAGAACAGATCTATCCAAAAATGGGCTAGAGGGGCAAGAAGAGGGTCCCTATTCAAGCTGAGGGGGTGTCTAAGTATTTCTGTTGGGGCTGAGAGGTGATATGTAGACGGGAGAGCAAAGGTTAAGGCTTTTTCCCTTCTACTCCGGCTGGGGCGCCGGCGTCTCATTGGCATTGCTATCGGTGATCTTGTTTTCCAGCTCGTCGTCCGACAGGAGGTCCAAGGAAGTTCCCTCCACCTGAAGCGGACGTCTGCCCGAGCGGCTGGAGGAGAAGCTGATGGGGCCGCCACGCCTGCAGGAGGGGGAGGAAGAGGAGGGAAGGGAAGGGAAAGGTATTCAGCGAGAGGTAAGAGCAAGAAGGCAACAAAGAACAAGCGAGCTGCATATGTTCAAAGATAAAATGTTGCTCATTTCTCCACCGCCGTGCTCTGTGACATGACAGTGCTACATGCTGCGATGCATTTTTCTACACCAGCTGTTTGATGAGCAAAGAGTCACCACGTCTTTTTCAATTAGGACACATTACACGTAAATAATGTTGACTGAATAAAGGACTGACATTCTTGCTTTCACAGTTGGATACATAATAAATCACTCAATTATTCAGACGCTGTGTGAGCATTTCATTATGAAAATTGAAGATTATGAAGATGTTGTTTTAATGCTTAAATGCTCCTAAATGTTTATTATATTAAGCAGACTGCTAAGTAACAGTTTTGCATTTGCAAAGAAAATCTGCTCTATTTTATATATATATTCTATACTAAAATCTTATATTATAAACCATGGATACCTTTTATAAAGTAATTTCTGATAATTTAGGATAAATAATCTTTAAAAGGCGCAGTATCAAACGGGCATACGACTTTAAGGTCGATGTTGATAAATATGAATAGATAAGCTGAAATACTTGTCATCTTGTCAGAGAGCGGATGCCTCCGTCTCCTACCTGAGGCGGTTCTTGAGTGTGTGAACCTCGCGGCTCAGACCCTCGCTGGCCTCGGTGGCATCATCCAGCTCCCTCTGCAGTTTCCTGCGAGAAGCGTTGGCCCTCGTGGCCTCTTCCTCAGCCTCCTCCAGCTGACGCTTCAGCTGCTTCATACGAGAGTTAGCCTTTTCCACCTTCACACACAAACAAGAGAGCACAAAAAATCACATTCAAAGGCAAGCAAGGTTTCTGATCTGGACTATAGAAAGGTAAAATGTGTTTGTGTAGGATAGAGTCAGACATACTTGTTCTTTAAACTGGTCGGCGTGACGACGCTCGTCCTCCACTTGCATGCAGATTTCTTTCAGTTTCTTCTCAGTTCTTCTCACTATCTTGTTGGCCGCTGCTCGCTCCCTTCAGCGGAGAACAGGCAGAGGTTAGAGAAACAAAGAAAAAAAAAACTCATATACAGACCTAGTTTACAGTTTCTGGTATAAATAACGCTCATCAGTTTAAACGAGGAGAACTGTGTATTGGAGTCTCACTTGGCCTCCTGCTCCAGCTGTTCCTCCAGCTGTGCTATTTTGGCCTCCAGGGCAGTGATGGAGGCCTTGAACCTGCTCTTCACAGACCCCTCCAGCTCGCCCAGCTTGGCCCGCAGCTCCTTGTTTTGACGCTCCAATTGCTGGCGAGCGTTTTCACTCTTTTGGGCTGTGCTGCGCTCCGCACTCAGCTCTGTGGTGAGGGTGTCCACCTGAGAACAAACAGAGGGGAACAGGTATGGTGAGAGGTGGAGTGAAGAAATGCATTTCTGCATTGTTAAGCAAGTCCCACGGAGCTGCTCTGTATATAATAATATGGAATACATATTAATATTAATATGGAAGAATGAAGAAGATTTTCAGAGATTTTACCTGCATGGTTGTCTTTCTGAAGCGGTCATTCAGCAGCTCCATGTTACCCTGCTCCTCTTCCAGCTCCTCCTCCAGCTGAGCAATGCGAGCCTCCAGCCTCCTCTTCTCATCCATCAGAGCAGACCTGATGCACACACGTCAGAGCGCCGTCATTTAAACTGCTTACAGGAGTGTCGAATTACAATTTCCCTTTTGGAGGAAGCTTTGCTTATCGGTCAGAGGTCCTTTTTAACACTAAACTATGGCCTCTAAATATTAATGCTGAGAGACGGTGACCTCAGGAATTAAAAGTTTTCTTTTGGATATTATGTCTGCCATTTAAAAGAAAAATGACAATAAGGTTGTTTATGGGATGATGTCATTGGAAAGTTACTGTTTCTGGACCACAGTGATTGACTTACACAGTGAATTTGAAGGAACTGAATGATGCCCCGAGTTAACTTATCTCTAATTAGCATTTATATCATTTGATTCTAATATTGCTTACTGCCTTTTTAATCATTATTTCTACATTAGTTCAGTTATACACTATGTTTTCTAACAAAAATATCTAGAATTACTTGCAAATAAAAATAACACAAGAAAGCTTAGTTCAACAACGTGTCTTAATAGTCTCATTTGTCTGCCAGCAGATGCATTGTTTGACAGACTCTGTGTTGTGAGAGTTACTTACTTTCCAGAGGTGCTGTTTGAGATTTCGTCCTGCAGCTCGTCACGTTCCTGCTCTGCGTGTCGTCGGCCCCTCTCAGATGCTGCCAGGTCCTGCAGAGAAAGGTCAGAGTTGAAACGTTGGTTATCACGACATCTGTGTGTGTTATCTAATACTAAGAGGGATCATTCAAATCATATCATGAACATGCAGTGACCCTAACAGTGGACATAACTACTGTGTAACACAACAAACATCGCAGAGTCCCACTGTCCTGTACCTCATGTAGCTGAACGATCTCAGCCTCCAGACTCTTGAGTTTCTTCTCATTTTCCTTTGATATGGCGAAAATATCATCTCTAGAAGCTCGAGCGTCTTCCAACTCGCGCTGGTAGTCCTTCATTTGAGCCTGATGGAGGGAACAAATTGCTGAGAATGGCTGCTGACTGTACTGTTTTCAATGTGAGTGACGTATCAAATCTCTACCTGTAACTTTCGCAGCTGTTTGATGGCTTCGTCCCGAGCCTTGTTGGCTCCTTCTATGTGACCCTCTATATCCTTCAAATCCATCTCCAGCTTCTTTTTAGCAGCAACAGCCAAACCTCTCTGCTTCCTCTCGTCCTCCAATTCTGCCTCCATCTCTCGCACCTGAGGGGGAGCCGGTGCAAGTCAAGTTAATGTGGTGAGATGAGGCTGTTGTTAAACTGCTATGTGTTACGCTAAGCATCATTTGGCACCTGCTTGACGAGCGCTCTCTTCTTCTCATCGTTCTGGTCGTCCCGGCCCTGAAGGTCTCTCTCATACTGGGCCTTCATGGCCTGCATGTTGACCTCCAGGCGCAGCTTGGCGTCCTCTGTGGCCTGCAGCTCGTCCTCCAGCTCCTCCAGCTGAGTCTTCATCTCCTCCAGCTGCTGTTCCAGAGTACGTTTGGACTTCTCCAGCTCGTGCACCTGGACAGGGAGGAGACGACAGGTGAGTCTGCTGCTCAATTCTTAAAGCAAGACAAATGTCCTTAATGGATCCCAACACTCACATTCTTGCCAACGTCATCCTTGGAGCTCATCAGATCCTCCATCTCAGCACGAAGCTGCTTGTTAATCCTCTCCAGCTCCTCTTTGGCCTCCAGCGCCTCGTCCAGAGCTCTGGCCATGGACAAAGCTTTGGTCTCCTTCTCCCTGGCCTCAGCTTCGGCGCGGTCACGCTCTTCGGCGTAACGAGCCGAGATGCTCTTCTCCTCAGCCAGCATCTACAGAGGAGCATTCAGCATTTTATGAAAACTGTGTTTGTAATGTGTGAGAAACATAAAATCAGTCTAAACTATACAGTCTATCAAGATTAAACTTTAGTCACTGCATTCAATAAAGAGCGTTCTCACCTGGTCAAACTTCTTCTGTTTCTTTTCCAGGTTGGAGACGATCTGCCTCTGGTGATCCAGGTCAACAGTTAGATCATCCAGCTCCTGCTGCAGACGGGTCTTTGTCTTCTCCATCTTTTCGAAGCCGATGGTCTTCTCTTCCAGGCGCTGGCTGGCCAGCTCCAGGTCCTTCTGCAGCTTCTTCTTCACCTCCTCCAGGCCCTCTATTGTTCCAACATCATCCTCTAGCTTCTTCTTGCTCTCTGAGAGCTACAAATAAACAAAAAAACACAATTCTGAATGGAAATCAACAGATATATTATTTAAACCCAGTTTCTGCACACAGATCACTTGTCCTACCTGAGCCTGTAGGGTCAACATTTGTTTCTCCAGATTCTTGCGCGCCTCCTCATCCTCCTCCTGCTGCTCCTGCAGAGCATTCTTCTCCTCCTCCAGCTGCCGTATACGACTGCTGAGGTTGAGTTTCTGACGCGTCTCCTCCTGCAGTAGCTCCTAAAAGACAATGAATATTTGTCCAGTCAGTTTTCATAAAAATAACGTGTTATAGAATAAGTGTGGATTGATCATACATGATGATACTACAGGTCACCTGTGTGTCTTGTAGCTGACTGTCCAGTCCAGCGACATCTTTGGCCATCTTGATGCCCTTCCTCTCTGCATCCTCCAGCAAGGCAGACACATTATCCAACTCAGTCTGTATGGAGAGGTACCAAAGTAGAAACATGGTTAGTTTAAGTTTTAAGTAATTAATCCACATCCACGTCAGTTATTGGTATTAATATCATGTGCAATTTATCTATGTAGTGCAATAAAAATCCATAGGTATATCTGTGTATGAGAAAAATGTTTCTAGTTTATTTCTGTATGTATTTTTATATCTGTCTCACTATTGAGCTTGTGATGAGTGAATTGTAGGTTGGAGTTTATCTTTATCATTTAGCCACTTTCAACATCAAAATCCACAAATTACATCAGTGTGACTAACTAATCTAAATCTGAATCAAGTTGTTTTAATGCATTTAGCACAAAACTAAGCTAAACTGTATTGAATATATAATAATGTTTAATACATCTGCGTCACCTGCAGTTTGTGTGTGCGGTCGGCCAGTTCTGCCTTGGCTCTTTCTCCCTCGGTGACTCTGGCCATGAACTCCTGCAGCTGACTCTCCAGTTTCTTCCTCTTGTGCTCAGACTCGGTCTTCGCCTGCTGCAGGCCCTTGACCTCGTTGGCCAGCTCCTTGTTGGCACTCTCCTGGCTCTGCTTGGTCTTCTCCAGGTTGGCCTTGAACTAGACACATTCAACAACAGACATTAGTGAGGCCGGATGATGAAGTGGTGATAATCCTGTGATGTTAGACTGCAGATTGCTGAGAGGCACGTTACCCTCTTGGCCTGCTCCAGCTGTTCAGACAGTTCTTCCAACGCAGCCGAGTGCCTCTGTCGCATCTCCTGAATCTGAGCCTCGTGGTTTTTAGTTTCCTCCTCAATGGTCTTCTTCAACTCTGCAACCTCCTGTTCACGCTTGGTCCTACAGAGAACAATAATAACAATAAGAATAATATTTTAGCCCCACTAAAGTCTGTGACTTAAGTGTAAAATAAGGAAGGGTAAACTGTAAAACACAGTACCTAAGTTCTTGCTGGGCAGCAGTGGTGTCAAGGGTGTCCTCCAGTTCGGTCTTGAGGGCCTCCAGCTCTTCACTCAGGTCCCTCTTGAGTTTCTCAGCCTTGTTCCTGGCCTGTTTCTCTGACTCGAGGTCCTCCTGCAGCTCAGACAGCTGGGCCTGCATTTCCCTCACCTGCTTCAGAGCGTTGTTCTTCTGGCTAACCTCATCCTCACCCCTGTTACCCATCGGGAACAATGAAGCAACAAAATCTCAGATGACGAGTGGGCACAAAATTGTCACTGTGATAAAATGAAATTGGAAAATGTGGAGTTGGAGTTTTTTAGTAAAATGAAATGCAGCTCATTTATATACATATCAAAACAAGTAATTATGCTTTATTAAGGTCTGTTATTTTCTCCCAGTGCAACCCAAAGCTGCAGTAACTCTGCATTGTTCATGAGTTAACAAATAAATAAAAAAACATATGTGGTACTGAGTGAACTCTCCACTGGGTGGCAGCATAGTCACTGTTTAATAAAATACTTTGCTTCCAGCTCTCTTTTGATGGACAATCAAGCCCTGCATTTCCAAATTAATACCACACAAATTATACACACGCCAGTGAAACGGCGTCACGTCGCAAACACATTCCAATGCAGTGAGAATCAGTGGATGAATACAGGCAGCATGTCAGAGGGGAGCACAACAATAAGTAAAAGAGGCTATTTTTGACATTTTACAAGATGATAAGGTCACTGCTGTACGCTCGTCTGGAGTGTGATCAGTCAAAAAAAATGCACCGTATAAAACAGCAGGTGTGAACGTAACTTACAGCAGAGTTTAGTGTGATGAGCGTTCTGCACAGCTATGTAGCACTTATCTCAGACTGACTCACATCATGAGGCAGAATTGCACTGACTCAAAATAAAAACACCCACATTCAGCTCACATCAAGTTATGTCATACTATATTAGTGATCTGATTTCACCAGCACTGAGCTGCTGTGTTTCCATTCCCCTCTACGGTGGCCACAGTATGTCCCCTACCTGGCCTGCATCATCTGCTGCTCCTCCTCCTTCTTGCCCAGCTGACCTTTCAGCTCCTCTATCTGGGTCTGCAGCTCGCTTATCTGGTCCTGCAAGTCGGACGTCTCCCCATCCAGCTTCCTCTTAGCCTTCTCTAGCTCCTGACGGGTCTTCTCCTCTTTCTTCAGTCGCTCTAAATTAGAAAAAGAGAGAATCTGACGTTCAGATTGAGCACCAGGAAATATACCATCCTAGATCGTTAAATCCAAACAGGTTAATTATCCAACTTAGGTATTGTACACATTTTTTATTCTACTTAAAGTTATTTACCCTCCAAATCCACCATCATCATCTCCTGCTTGTTCTTGACCTTTCCCAGGTTCTTGGCCTTTTCTTCCTCTTCAGTTAACATCGAAGTCATCTCATTGATCCGATCCTCCAACAGCTTCTTTTCCTAAAGAAATGAGATACAGGAAGCTTAGAGAAATCTAAACTCAGCATCAACACAGATAAATGAAACTCTGAGCTTTCTCCTTTTCTCGTATAAAACCAACCTTACAATACATTCATTTGTCATACCTCTTTCCATTTGAAACCCTGAGCCTGTTGACCTTCTGGGTCTTCTCTCTCTCACCTTGTGAAACTTGGAGTTCTGGTCTTCTAGTAGCAAAATGTCCTCTTCATATTTCTTAATTTTTGCCTCAGCTGTCACTTTCTCCAGCTGCAGCTTCTGCCTGCCGGCCTCCTCCTCATCCAACTGTTCCTCCAGGTCCTACACACAAAAAAATCTAATCATTTAATCATCATATATTTGTTATTTGAGTAATTGAAAATAATATTCTAAAACATATTTCCAAGAGTAACCAGTATACAAGTGTTCAAGGAGTAATTACACACATCCCAGGACGTACCTGGATATGAGACTGCATCTTCTTCTTCTCATTCTGCAGGCCCTGGCTCCTCTCTTCTTCTTCCTCCAGCCTGGACTCCAGGTCATGAAGGATCTCCTCCAACTCTTGTTTTTTGGATGCCAGGCGAGCTCTCATCTCCTCAGCCTCTGCAAACAGCTCCGTCTCCGCCTGCAGCTGCTCTGCAAGGATGTTCTTCTCCTCCATCAGCTACGCACAAACAATGTAAAACCCTCAGTCGGTATCCACTTCTCATTTGGTACTGTCATTGCAGAATATTTTCATGATTGTAACTGACCTGCTGGTGTTTTCTTTCCATCTCCACGAGTTCTCCCTCCACCTTGGTCTGCTTCTCCTTCACCTTGACCAGCTCCTCGTCTTTAGCTTGCATCTCCTCCTCCTGTCTGGTCACCTGCAGCAGAGGCTTTACCTACAGGAACAGATGATGTTTCAGAAGATTATCCCTCCTGATAAATCTGACCGAATACGCACATACGGATAGTCGTACAAACATTAACACATGTGCACAAGCGCGCACCTTGGTGAAGAGTCTCCACCACTGCCAGTGACGCAGCTTCAGGTAGGCAGCGCAGTTCCTCTGGAGGACCTTTAGAGCACTGAGCTGCTGCTGCTTCTTAGCAAAGGCCCTGAAAAAAGTGAATTGAACAAAGGACGAGTGAGATGATGAAATATATAGATGAGTCAGGGGCTGAATGGATCTCACAGCAGCGGCAGAACAACCCTTACTTGCGTGCCAGATATCC
>JBAJHX010000039.1:16609949-16626058 GCA_037176925.1 Amniataba percoides | reverse complement strand
AGTGTGTGTGAATATGTGTGCCCATGTGTCCGCTGGTACTCATTGCCTCTCATCTGAGACGGCCGGTGAGCGCCATGACTACTTAGCCAGACAAAAATGTAAAATGCTTCGAGCAAGAATTGTTGTGATTCCTACAACTCATCAGAACAAGATCAGAAATAACAAAATACTGAAAACACACCGTCAGTCCTCTATATACCGCCTTCTTTATGAGAACTGCATTCATCTTCTCATCTGTGTTGTATTTGTCAGGTACTTTTTAACATTTTGCAGTTTGTTTTTATTCCAAGCAAAAGCAAATCAGTTTAGTTAAATAGAAGGATCCTCGCTTTAGACAATATATCAAATGATCTCTTTTATCGCTAACTCTGGGCATCCCTCCATAGACCAAAAATATTTCAGACCTATAGTGGGTACAAACATCTGCCATAGATATTCAGCATGAAAGAATTGGGTTTGATTATGTACATTTCTTTCAATACATCTGTTAAGACAAACATGAACTGCACTGATAGTCAGTGTGGACTTTACATAAATCTGTTTTCCCCTCTGGGTACTATCTGTGCATAAATCAAGAGAATGATCATTTAAACAGGAATGGCAAACTCACAAATCGTGATGAGTTGTCATTTTTCACAGTCTTGGCATTGCCAAAAGACTCGAGGATGGGGTTGGCTTGCAGGAGCTGGCGTTCCAACTCACCCTGCGGAGGAGGACAGAGAGGTAAGAAGCAGCTGTCAAACATTTCTCACGTTGGCACCACATGATGAATCTTTTCATCACTATTTATCACATCTCTCCGTGTCTGCCAAAACATACGCAAGCTGGTGAGGCAAAAACGGTTCTTCGTAACGGAGCGGCTAGAGAAGAATGTGGCCAAAGTAATATGCTGAACCAATCTTTCGGACAGTCAGCAATTCACCGTGGCTCTGTTGGCTTCACTTTAGTCAACTGCAGTGCAGTGTGATTTTTGTCAGGGGAACTCGACAAGTTTAACGGGCCAAGACAACCAAATAGTTTGATGGAACTCGTGAAACCACAAAGGCAATATAGCGAGTGTGTTTCGACACATGCCCTATGGCGAGTGGTTACTTTCGGCTGACAAGTGAGAGCCCTCTTCCGGCCTGCACATTCCTGTGGTTGCGATGATATACCCTATATATCCAAGAGACTCTACCACCACGATGGTAATGATGGCTTCCTCCCAATTCTGAAAACCTGGGTTGGGACATTCCCGACACAATCTCTTTTTTCCAGGGCAGTGGCAGCACAGAAATAGCCCCTACAGGGGATCAGATCCTGCCTTGATCTGACTCCAGGATACTCATCTGGACTCTGACTGCCCGGGGGGGGGGCAGAGTAAAGTTTGCATGAAGTCTGACTTGCTGCCTGGCTGGCTGATGCTACAGACCAGCCAGAAACGGCCATTGAAAGAAGCCCGGGATTACCTCTAGCCCTGCTTAGATACGTTGTTCAACAGAAAGCAAGAGGAGAAGAGGATTCAAAATCTTTGGCCTGTAGCAGAGACAGAGGAAGGAAAGAGCACATCCGTATGACTTTTCAGACTCATAAGAGAATAACAGAAATGAGTGCATGCATATCTACGTAAGACTAAACAGGCCTTCCCTTTTTGTCTGTCTCACTGAGAATATGAAAATCTGGTCCCCGCTGCTCTGTATTACCTCTCCTCCACTTCTTCATCTCCCCCTTTTCACCCCCTTCCAAACCTCTCTGTGTCTTCGCTCTCCCTTGATCCCTCGTTCCTACATTCCTCTGGCCTGCGCTCAGAGCCAGCCGTAATGCAACGCAGAAGGAAAGCGGCATTAAGGAGGCCAGCGTGGATGGTGTGCTCTGGCACGGCAGCACTGAGGCCTTGAGTTGCAGCTACTCGATGTGAGCTACTGAAACGCAGCATATTAAACAGGAATTCACTCGGACTGTGAGTGCTCAAAGCTGCAGGTTATAGGTTTCACCTAAAACTGTGCCTCTGTAGTTATTAGATTTGCTGAGGACACAGAAACAGAAGGTATTGGTTTAGGGGAGGAAGAAAAATAGCTACCGGATAAATCACGCAGTGAAGAGGTGAGCCAGAAAATATCAGCGAAAAGCACAAAAGACAGATGAGAGCGTTGAGTTGAATTTAACTTCTGGGAGATTTTGGATTCAAATCTGAAAGTCCAGGTGAGACTACAGCATCCCGTTTGTTTGGCTATTGACTGAAATAGCCACATATGGACTGAAGGACACAGTTGGTCACTGGAATGACATTATCAAAGTCTATACCATTGAATTACTAATTGAAATGGTCCTCAAACTACACACATGCATCTAGAGTAGAAATGGAAAACATGCATGAATATATGAAAGGTCTGACTTCAGTTAGCTCCTGGGCACACAGTATCATATGTTCACCTCACTGACATGTAAAAGATGAAGCTTGGCATGAAACATTTGAGGGGAGATGTTTAGTGCTGCACTGAGTCACTTAATGCACAACTATAAATTAATGTGAGCACTTTCAATGGCAGGTTTGACCGTTTTTTTTTAAAATTTTGCATTAGACTAAAATAAATACATAATTAAAGCCGAACCAACTGATAAAACAAAGTCTTTCAGTATCATGAGCCTGCTGGTTTAATGGCAGATTCACTGGGCTCCAAATAATCATGCGAGAAGACTGAGCCAGCACAAACAAATACCTCATAAAGAGAGAGGCTTAGATTAGTCCGTCAACATCATTATGGAAGCGGCAGGGGGGGGGGGGCATGCACGTGCACACAAACATCCAAACGGACCACACACTCTTTTGGAGAGAAGCGGGAAATACACTTGCCTGGAGCTTGAATGCTTTGGGAGATTCGGGCTGTTTGTTATGGATAAACAAATGCAAGTGTTAAAACCTGAAGCGCTCATGTCAGACACAAGCTACAGGAGACAGAGCACCGGTACACACTTCGCCCAGCATCGGGGAAAAGGCACCGGATGACATGAAGCGGCAGCAGTGATTAATATGCACCTTGTTATCAGCTGAGCACCAAACCTAAGACCTGAACACAGACATTACTTTACAGCTCGTTAACCAGAGGGTTTTTCTAAATTCACAGATTTGATCATCTGAGATGAAAAGACTGATATCACTCTCCCGTCTGCACAGTAAATATGGACTACAGTGGAACAAAAACTGAAAACAAGGTGGAGCTAACCCCGTTCCATCCAAATAAAATCCACCTCAGAGAGCTCCTCTAAAGCTCACTAATTATTCATCCATTAATTATCAGGGGGGATTATTTGACGGACTATTTCTTGGCTCTGAGCAGTTGCCGGGCAACCAGCGGAGACTCCAGGAAGTTAATGGTCCCAAGTAACTGGCTTATATACAGAATAAACAAATGAGACAATACGAGTTACTTACTGCTTTAGAGCTTTAGAGGTGTTGGCAGGTAGATTTAGTTACTGTTGGACAGAGCCAGCCTACTTCTTTGCAGTCTTTCTGCCAAAACTAAGCATATAATCATCTCCCGGCTTTATATCTAACAGAGAAAGATGTATGAGAGTGATATCGATCTTCTCATGCGGTCTGCTGTTAACTCTACACTAGAAAGCAAATAAACACGTTTCCCAAAATCCTAGCTATTCCTTTCAATTCAAATTTAATTAATACATTTAATTAAAATGATTTTTTTTATTTATGAGGTGAAAAGACAAATATGATGCTTTTCAGAGGAGAGGAGACAGCAGCCTGTGCTCCGCCGAGGATAGAGTAGGAGACATGTAGGCAGTGGGGCTCTCACAGGAATGTTGTGGTCTTTGCGTCCTTTGTGTGAGGAGGCAACGTGGGCCAGGTACTGGATGACCTTCTTCGTGTTCTCAGTCTTGCCAGCTCCCGATTCACCTCTAAAAACAAAGGGGACAGACAGCACGGGCATAACACATGTAGCAAAAGTGTGAGCGAATGAGGAATGAGTAAGACCAAATAAACACATTTCCTTTCACTTAAGCTCCTCTCGTCACTTCCAACAACTAATTAGAACATCCTTTGTTTGCAGTCATGAATTACAGGGTTTAAACTGCAAGGCATAGCCACATTACAGGAAATAATCTGTGTAAGTTGGTCCACAGTTTAGCGAGGTACAAACAAAACACCGTAAAGTCCCGACCAAAGTAAGTCTTTCCTGTCATTATTGTGGCCAAGTGTGATTGGATGAGCCCCAAGGAAAGAATCAAAGCAAAGAGAAAAAGACGAGAGAGGTAGAGAAGGACAGAGTGAACGAAGGGCTATCTGTTGTTGTCCACGTCCATGCATTCGTCTGTTTTACTGGAGAGCCCTGTGGTTTGGTGGGCGAGTCTCCAAAGTTTCCAGGCTCTGCTTTTGGGGCCGTCTCTAATGATAGCTGTGCTCAGGCAGGCCCATCCACAGCTCCCACAGTCAGGACCCAGAGGCCAGAAAACCAGGGGCCAACACCAAAAAACCAGGCCGGCAGTGCTGCATCGAGCTACATGCCGGTGGCTTTAGTCTAGCTGGCTATTAGCTCCACTGCACACAGAGTGCTGCAGTTTTAGCTGTCGCACTAGAATTCGATGGGCGAGTCCTTTTAACACAGAACACAGAGCGCAGCAATATAGGTCAGGACAGCTACACATCCCAGTTTGGCTGGAAGTCCTCATAGTTTTACAACAGTAATAAGTCTCATGGAAATAACCATTCACTGATTTTCCCACATTCCATCCTTTTTTTCTTCCAAACACGATGTGAACTCGCAGGTTTACTTTTAGTAGGGCTTTCCTTCTGCTGATCACTCCCTTTCAACCCTCACACAACCGACAGCCAAAACTATTCTCAACTCTTACGTGAGAGATTCTACAAGTTCTCCGTGTCACTGACTGCTCCCTGTTGGGTCCTTTGGGATTTGGCAGACTCAGGCTTGTACTGAGTTTGAGTATAATTTTTTTTACAGGTGACTGCAGCGACTTCCTTCGCCCTCCAATCCTGTGCATGAGACGTAACACTAGTTCATCCTGCTATACTGTTCATCAGTAAATGCAGGAACACAAGCAAATAATATCACATTAAGACCTGGGTATGCAAATGTTAATGCTGAACACATCGCATAACTACACAAGATCTTAATTCTTAAGTACCTCTATGCTATGCTAAACATGCTTGTGGCTTATAACGGGATTAAAAGTGGTTGTCACAAAGTTCATGCAGCATTTATTATTCTCAGGCTGAGTCAGACCTGAAAAAAGTCAGGTCGTGAGCTGGTCTGCACACACAAGTCAGATTACTTTCAAATCTGTGTTTCTCCAGGAGTCATTTTTCTTGGAAGAAGAGAAAGCATCTGAAAAAACATCGAGGCCACGTGATGCTAGACATCTTTAATCTAATGGAAGTTCTGGAGAAATTTAAGAGATTGGACAAAACTTTACTGAGCTCACAGGGGACATTTAGCATAACAGCAGAAGACGACAGAAAAGTTTTCTGAAAGGTCTGAAGATCACGCACTTTTTACATCTTTCTTCCACTGTCACCAACAGGGGGTGTCGTTTTTGGATTTTGGGACAGATTATGCAACATCGCCTGTCTGTTTATTGGAAGGGCCAGCTGAAGCCATACCGAAGGACTGTGGCACTTAATTACTCTCTGCCAAAGAAGATGAAGGCAGGGCATCAAACCACACTCATAACTCCCTCAGTGTTGGGCAGAACTGCTGCACAAACCAGCGTCCACAAAAAGCAATTTGGAAACGGTCTTTAAATAAAGCACAGCGGGATGATGGGAGCTGACTCAGGGTGAGAGGGACATGAAGGGAGATGGAGTAAAGGTTACTTCACAGTGGCAAAAAAAAACCAGGTTACTCAGAGGCGATGATCGTATTAAGTTTTCTTGTCGTACATTATGAACAATGGCAACGCTCGTTTTTACTCCTCTTTACTGTAAAATACATACATCAATGTTTCCAGGACAAGAAGTGAGACCCTGCCTTTACACGACCTTATCAGAGAGCAGCGATATAATCTTCACCTCGAGACAGTTTCATTTTCCAACCCATCGAGCTGCTTTATCACCAGAACCACCTTAAGAACGGAATGACCATCTGTCCTGACAGAGAAATGACCTCAGGAGACGAAAGAAGAGGAGAGGAGAGGGGAAAATTAAAAGAGCTAAGAGTTGCAATACTTACGTGCAAAGGATTGATTGGTCCTCACGATCTGTTCAGAGAAAAGACAAACACACAGTCAGCATTTTTCCATCCTCTCACCAGTTATACCTTTCATTACAACTGAAATAATTACAAACACGGCCTTTTGTGGTCAGACTCTTGGACCATAACGCACTGAAATGCAATGCAAGTTGACCAAGTTCTTTTTATTGGTACAGGACGCAACATCAGCATCAAATACAGGAGCCACAGTGTGCCGGACAGATTGTATGGTAGGATCACTTCTAAATGAACACATCTGGTGCTGACGTTTCTTGAGAATAGCAGAAAGTGCTTATGTTTTGCTCACATTAATCCAGTGAATGTGCCACGGGTACATTTTACGGCCCGTTCCTCCCCATCCTTCATCCAGACTTCCCAGCAAAGCCATGCTGCGTAATGGCAATAAACCGACACCCGGACCAGTAACCGAAGCTCCAACACCTTTCATCACAGAGGAATTCAGACCAGTCCAGATGACAGGATTAGCTATGCCCACTGAAGTGTGTGACCTCTCAACTCTGAAGGTCCCGCTGTGCACTACAAAGAGCTAGAACCAGAGACCAGAACCAAGAGGGAACTGACCCGTTTATCGGCTCACAGAGGCGTCGGACTATCCCTCATGCTGTCACAATCAGAGCATGTCCTAGTTTAATATACCCAACGGTAAACAACATGTATGTCACATATTTCTTTCATATAGAGAGGCCCTCTTGAGAAAAAGGGCCACAAGAGCCATTTACCTCATAAGACAAGGTAATGAATGTACAAAAAAAGAGCCTAAAATATCCATTTTATAAATGAGTAGTTTTTTTATACGATTCATTTTCAAGCTCATCATTCAGCTTAACACGTCTAACAACCTCAAACAGCTACTGCAAAATTGTTCATTAAACCCCACTTTATTTATACTTCAACCACAGGAAAGCACCATAACATTCATCAGTTCACATGAAAGGAACATGCTGATAAAAACCACATGTAGTGTGGTAACTGTGACTGAAGCCTACAGGCATGAGTTAGAATCACAAAACTAGCCTCTTGTGTACTCTGTGAGGAATGAGGCCTGACATCACATCGACCTTCGGTGGAGAGGTGACACAGCTGAAATGACCTCGTCACAAGGGTCAGCAGCGAAGGCCAGAGGCTAAATCATCTGAGGTGAGCGACATACAGGAGGAACAGCTAGACGGACACCTTCCTGGTGACGCATCATGTCCATATTGGAGTTGATCTGGTGTTTAGTAAGTATGTTAGCTTCTACTTTAAGGTTTAATTATGACTTAATAAATACTTTTTTGTGGAGTGAGTCCTCCTGCTGCCCTTCAATCGGTTGCTGACATTCTTGTGGCAGGAAGTCAGGAGATTTTTCATATCCTGAAAAGGGCAAATTTGGGAACACCTCCACATTCCTGAACTCAATAAAACAGAGAGGAATGGGGCCACCCTGTGTGCGCTCACGTCTCGCACACCTACAAGCTGCGTTGAAAGGGAAGCAGATTATACTGTTTGATATCATACTGTGGTGGAGACACTGGAGACTTGCCTGAAGATTACAACTGAAGTCATGTCTGGTGAAAGGCATTTTGTTAAACTTTTTCCTTTATTGGTCAAAATGCCATTTTGTAGCTGTCTTTCAGCTCTTCCTTCATTATGTTTCAATAGAGCCAGTTTGGCAAAAGACCATAATTAGCTGGAGCCTCTAGTGGATAATATTAGTGGTCTCTCTAATAGCTTCCCACCACAGGGATGATTGCCTCTTATAACCCATTAACTCGCAGCTTGTTGATGTGGGTCAGTTTTCACAGACGGCTCAGGCAGTCTTTCAGGTGTTACGTTTCCCCAAAAGAAATGACCTTTTGTTCTTGCACTAAAGCGTGAACGTCCCTCAGGTGACAAAAGCTGGAGACGAATGAGCACGTGTGCATCTGGAGACCTCGTGTCATTAAAAGGGGGAGCTCTTTCCTCCTTCCAGCAAAAGTCTGTTTTCTCTCATCAAAAAATGATGAATGCAAGTGTAACGCAGACAAGCGAACGCATGCACATTTGTGCTGGATGAGAGTTATTGTAAAAGTGAGAGTGATGAATGAGCCGCTCACTTCAATCGGCCCCATCTCCCCTGGTGATCGTGCAGCCTTCGCAAACACAGGTCAAAGCTTGATTGCTCTTTCCGTCTGCGTTTCGGGGCCACATCTACATAAACCTGAAGCCTATCAGATGCTCCCCGCTCTTGATTTTCACAAGACTTTGCACCTCGCAGCCCCCCTGCACTGAAGCACGCAACACTGTGTAACCAATCATGAATACGAAAACCAAATACACGCTCACCAAACAGCCGCTGAGCAAAATCGACTCAGCTTTACATGATTAAAGAGGAAACCGGCATGTGTGTGTGACCTCATCCTTCTGAGGTTTGCACTTGATTGCGAACGGCGTCGAGTGGGGGGGAAAATCTGTTACAAATTGTGATTTTGTAATTGTTTTTAAAGTTTCACCCTAAACACCACTCTTCTTCAAAAGTGCCCCACAACTGCCCCAATGCCCATACAGTTAGCTCAAGTCTTGCTCTGCTGCCTTAATAAACACCACGTGACAGATAAGTCACAATCCTCTGGTGCACAAGAACTATGCTTTGTCCATTTGTTTGGAATTGTAGCAACATGGGCAGTAATAGATACCATAGCTCGACGCACAAAAACTTCAACAACAAAAGAAAATGTGTCACAGCTACACGACCTCTCACATTTTGTAAAGATATTCCTGTGTGTGCCTGCCTATAATTTTTAACCGATCTCTAGTCTGTGTGGGTGATGAGATGACCTCAGCTGACACCTGATCGCTGATATGAAACAGCAGATTGGCAAACGTCTTCGTAAGGGAAACGAAGAAACACACAGACAGAAAGTCTGCACAGTAGACACAGACACACAAAAACATCTTTGGACATCTATTAGAGCTTCACTCACTTCATTCTCCCCTCATCACACATCTATTTACCCAGCTTACTTCTAATGCCCTCTTTATACCTTTCATTTCATCTCATGCTCCTCTCTTGACATCCATCGGCTCCACAACGAAACCTCACTGTTCCTCCACTGATTGACAATCATTGCTTTAATCCACCATCCTGTCCTCTTCTATCAAACTGAGCCATGAAGCAGAGAGCGGTCAGAGCGATGCCAGGCAGCTGCTGCGGCTCTGTAAGACGCATCACAGCCAAGATATCCCCACAGACTAAAGCAATCCTTCTCTTTAATGTTCAGCACCTTTTCAGCTTTGTGAATAGTGTCTGCATACAGCCTCTTACATGTTTGTAATTATATAAAGGGACATTTGCAGATGTTGTGAAAATAACAACAATAATAAAGAGATGTTTTTTGTTTAAACTTTTGTTTCAAATAGATATTTAACTGCTGAACTCCTTCTTATGGATATATTTAGTAAAAGTCACTTTAAAGGGTCTAAAGGGACCTGTGCTATTTGACTGACATCCATCTGCTCCGTGCGTCCACCTTGGTTCCCTTGGCAGCTGCTGCTTCCTAGATCACCACGGCAACTAACTGCTGGCTCATATTTACCCAGGATGCCATGCTGGCGAGACGTAGGTGCACCAGTCAAACTGAACTGTGCCCTTCCCTTCCAGTGGCTCATTACTGCCTCACTAAATCTTTACCCCCTTTGTGTTTCCCCTTTCTCCCTGCTGCTCTCATTTCCCTTTCCTCCCCCATGAATGCTGCAAAGCCAGATTACTCAGACCACTAAAGAGCACTGAAGACAAAATCACTTTTCCACACCAGCAGATGTTTTTAATTTGATCACCTCATCAGAACTTTAAGCTGCAGTGTTGTTTCCACCACGACAACTCACAGCCGCAGTCATTCAGGTGATGTTAGTGTGTGATGGAAATAAGTCGGCCCCTTCATTCATCACGTTTAGGTTAGACCACAGTTCAGTCCCTGTTCCAAGTCCAGGCTAAATGACAGCACAGGAAAAGGCGGCTTTCAGACCAATCGCAGTTCACTGAGGGGTGAAACGCTTCACCTCCAGTCCAGGTTTAAGACAGAGAGCCAGCAGTCGTGAAAACATTACTTTCAACTGACGTAGCAGCCGTTTTCAGCTCAGCAGTGACACTTATTTCCTGAGGCTGCTGTGAACTTCACCCCAATCAATTTAAACAACTGCGCACAGTCCGTCTCACGGGTGCACAAATACTCGCATGCATGTGCTCACTCCCGCGGCAGGAGACGGGCCTGTCTTGCACAGCAGGGTTCCCTTTGCTGCTAATAATTTATCCCCCACGAGGATTAAACAAACCCTCATTCTTCACATTCCAGAGCACACCCCCCCTCCCCCGTCTCAACAAAAGCCCCAATCGTTATCATAACCCCCCGTTATCGACCTCATTTAACCTAGTACAGCCTCTGTACCCCTCTCCTGACTGTAACTCAGTTTACTGTTCTGTTTTCGTACCCATACATGTAATCTAATGTAGACTATTCACTCCCTCCTGATATGGACTTTCTTCGCGGTGATCCTGATTAGCGAGCGGCAGAGAGATTAGGACGGTGTACTGTATTCTCAAAGCAGCACACTGCTGGAAGGGAGGGAAAACATGTTCAACAATCCAAAACACTACGGTGCCTTAGAAAATGGGTCAGCAGCAGTAATGTTAAGTAGAAGTGATTTGTAGTAAATGAGAGAAACAATGCCGTTGTCATTGTCACCCCATGATGAGCATCACAGAAATGTCTTTTTCCCCTGGTTTTAATCAGTCAGATTGTGGAACAAAATTCCTCATTTAGGCTCCAGGCCGAAAAGGTTTGAGATCTTTTCACCACAGCCGCCAAAAACATTCCCAACATCCCCTACTGAAACCAAACCTTGATTTTCAGCACAGGGATCATAATTACGTCCATTTATTGTCAATGGTCCTCAGCAGCGTGGCTCCAGTTCAGCGCAGTCCGACCCACAAGTCTAACCCACAAATTGGGCTCCTAATTGTTGCAAACTGTTACTTTAATGTCAGCTCTGTACATCAGCGGATCAGCCAGCTGTCAAATAATCCCTGATCACATTCACACGTATTCTCATGAATCCCACACTTGAAAGGTTGACACTAGCCTTTGTCCCCTCCTATGCTGATGTAATAATGTATAGAAGAACAAAAAGACAACGTCATGCTCATGAGCACTTTTTAAAACACTTTTCCAAGCATTTTGACAATTAAAGAAACAAAAACTTTCCAACTGGGAACATGTAGCTTTTTTTAAAAGTTGGCTTGAAAACATGAGTTTCGACCTTTTGGGGTCTTTGCAACTGGATATAACACGTTTTTTCCACACTGCAGCTCAAGCTCTCACAATTTGCTTCATAAAAGAAGTCGTAAAACGCGACGGCACACAGTGAAAATTCTACTGCCATGGCAACCACTTCACACACATGAGAAATCCTGAGCGATAGCCAGTGAGCTGCTCTCTCATAAACTACTGTTATATGTGGCGAGGTTTACCCCCAGCGCACACACACACACACACACACACACACACACACACACACACTTGCACATACATTCCCTAATCATGGTAGAATATGGCGATTGTATTAGTGCAAGGGTAATATAAAAATGGCTGCCTGCTTACTCATAAAGACCTAAAGCAGAGGCAGGACAGGATCCAGAGCTACTTAAAACCAGAGGAACAAAGCTCTAAGTGTGTGTGTGTGTGTGTGTGTGACAGCCCATTCACATTCCCAGACAGTGGAAGTAGCAAACAGTCATCGTGATCTGGGAAGTGTTCAGCTCTGCGGGTACCTGCGGTGTTTAACTGTCACTTTGGAGCTTCCGGACAATAACGATAAGAAGCAAATTAAACACAGTTAAGTAGAGCTGAAGAAGAGTAATATGCTACGTCCTGCAACAGCAGTGTAGATAAGATAAACACACTTAGAAGCAGTAAATCCTCCAGTAGCGATTAAGGTAATACTAACAGTCTTCATCTACTGCGTAGAACAGGGTAAAGGACAAGTATCCTTACTGAGCACAGACACAGGATTCATTTGCGTTTAGAGAACTTGGGGTCTTCAAGTGACCAATGTGCACGCTTGGAAGAAATCTGTAGCACAAAGCAAGTAAAGCAATGTGTCAGTGTGATGCTGTCTTAGAATAAAACAGAAAGATTAAAGTGTATGAAAGCAGTTATATCACTGGATGTACGTTTCCAATAAAGCAACTCAAAAGCTTCTGTCACAGCCCCCCACTCCTGCTTCCTAAATCCATCATCAGTATTAATTTTTTAAACTCCCACTGAAGACTGAAAACTTTGAAATCTGTGAAAGTGCCTGAAATGGAAAAGTGCTCATTCAGATATATTATTCATTTTTTTCAAGGGTGCTTTGAAGTTAGAACTGAGTATTAAATCTACCCCCCCATCAAACGGCAGCTCGTTATTATATAATAATATAATAAATAAGTTTCCAACAAGCACAAAAGTTTGATCTGCAGCCATTCATAGCAGACTGCTCAGTTTCAGCTGAGAGTTTATTAATTAGGGCCATTTATAGTATCTGCAGAGGAAAAGAACACCAGTATTCAAACATTTTGGCTCGTAGTTCGAACTCTTTAGAGTTACAACAATGTACTTTTCTGTACATACTGCCATTTGCGACCGCTGATAACTAACAGCCCAACTGCGTCACTGCAATGCTGTTGAACCAGCTGCCAGTTCGGCATTCACGAGCCTGTGAACAGAGGGGGCAGACAGCCCCACTGAGCGGACTGGCCATTCGCGTGTACCAGTCTGTGTGTGTGTGTGTGTGTGTTTGTGGACTGGAATTTGGATGCCCCTGGTTTCCCTCCCCACCAGCACTGGGGCCTCTTGGGTGTGGACCAGGCGTTGTTTTCAGCAGGCTGTGCGGTCCAACAGCAGTGACGTTAATGGGGAGTGAGGGGCAGGTGTGGGGTGGTCAAAATGTGGAGATGATATGTTTTATAATTATTAACTTGTGTGTTTCATTGTCAAGCATAAATAATGCACCCCCCACCCACCTTCCAATGAATGAACAAATGGATGGACACTGTCCTAAATCCCACTGAGTCACAGGATGTTCCCCGGTGTATCTGGCACAAGTGAATACTTCCCAGGAGAGGGATGAGTGTGGCGTGTTCAGTTTTGGCTGGCCGGACGAAGTGACATGGGTGTGGTGGGAAGGGACCAGATAGTGGAGTGAACGGGGGGAAAATGAAGATAATGGAAGGAAAAAAACACAGTGGTAGGCAGGAGTCTGAAAGAGAGAGAGACCAGATACGGGAGCTTTCCAGCTATAAATAACGTCATGTCACCCGCTGACATACTTGCAGATGAAATCCTAAGTGTGTTTCAGTTCTTCTGATTCAGTTTCGGGGGAAGAGATGACAGTTGGCAGCTGAGATCACAGACAGAAATAGACTGTCATCATGGGTTAGCGGACGTCCCCACCCTCTCGGAAATGCCAACAGTGTGTGAGGGACCACCTGAGTGAGTGTGTGGGGTTACACACACACACACACAGAGAGGAAGCTACTCTCATCATTAACACCTTGAGCGTCCTCTCTTAAAGCGAATTAACCTCTCCTCTCCTCTCCTCTCTCTCCACCTCTTTCTCTCAGCTCTTTCAGACCACAGGAACTGGGGAAAAACATGTTGTTGTTACTGGATCAACATGTGTTATCTGATCCACTTAACAAACAAATGGGATACAAAACATGTTTTTTTTTCAGATGATCTTTTGCCATTTGTGTCTCCATTGTGTTCCTGCTACAGTATAACTACACGGATGTCAACAGCTAAAGTGAGAAGCTACGGAGTCTTTGTAACACTATTGCTTTAATGTCACACATGGAAGAGAAGAACATTCATATAACAGTGACATTTCATACAAAATTATATTACATCACCTGATCCTTAACAATCTCAGCATAAAAACCCACTCGAGCAAACCCACGTCAGTTTGTGTGAAGCCAAGAAAATTGGACTGAACCCTGATGGAAATGACACTGGTTTTGAACCTCTTTCTAATACGGTAATAAAAAAGAAGAGATAACATATCTGCCAGTCAGACATGAGAGTGCAGGGTTTATGTGGGTTATGTGTTGCCATCTAACTGTACATAAAGCAGCTAATTTCTTCATGACACTGCCAATTTTTAAAAAGAATACAAACAAGACATAATGTGTTAATCAGTGAGTTTTAGAGGGGGCAGTCTTTGTCTTAAGCTTGGCATTAATCTTCTCTTATAGTGCTCTGCCTGAAAGGAAATAAGTATTTATCACAAGCTTAAGACATTCAGAATACCTGACTATTAGGTCAGATATGTAAGATAGAAATGTAAGATATATAAAAACTCTTCTTCATGTCGAAGTATTTCAGGTTTGAATTGCAAGTTGATGATGGCTGACTTTGGCGAGAGACAGGGCACTGAGCTTTTCGAGGAGTATATTAAAGAACAGTGTTACACACATGTGGAAGTCAGAGCCTGTTGCGTGTTAAATTTGGCTTCTCAGCCCCCATGTCCTGTGGGCTTGTGTTTGGCTTGTAAGGCTTGTGTTTTACTGTCTGAGCTGTACTCTACAGAGAGCATTGAGACAGGCTTTTGGAGCCTTTCCCTTTTCAAGTCCCACAAAGCACATTTTTCAAATGCTTCTGACGCAGGGGTGAGATGAGAAAAGTCTGGGAGGGAAAAAGAGGGGTATCGAGATAGATCGAGCGATTGGAGGGGGGGTTGTGTGTGAGAGACAGAGAGACGTGTAGGGGACCAGGTCCCACGTGTTTCTCATGGAGAGGTGTGGGCTGGTGTGGTAAACATTCTTGGGATAATTAGAAGACTCTTTGAAATCCAATATGTCTATTCCCCTGCATTAACTGTAGTTCATGGCTGTTGCCCTGAAGATATGTGCCAGCTATATGGCAGCATAGCAGGGAGACAACATATGAGTGTTGACGGCGGAATGAAAATCCACGGCTCAACTTTCCATTAACATCTGGTGGGGCTGGGGGGTGAGATTATTCATTGCAGTTTGAATAGTTGTACTACCTGCGGCTCCTGTTTGCTGTAGCAGAAGAGGAGACCGCTATAAATGTAATATGTGACAGAGAACAGAATACATACAAGTAGTATGGAGAGGTCTTTGGAGAGGAGAGCAGCATGGCAACAGCGAGGCGTAAGCTGTCTTCTGGTTCACTGAGCACAGTGGTCATGCCAGACAAAAGTACCAGCGGCTTCAAAATAGCAGAACACAAAAACACACCGACGCACTCGTGTTCTCATTTCCCACAATAGCGAAGGGGTGTGGGGTCTGTTCTCTGCTGCTGATACACTTTGTCACTATTCAGACCATTGTTCAGCAGCCTGGCTACACAGACCTTGTTCACATTCCAGTCGTATACTCATTTGCAATAATTGCTCCAAATAAACTCAATTCTGCAGTCTTTATCTAAGCTATCAAAGTCACCACACAGAAACACAGTCTTAACAGAGTCTGAATTTCATTACTCTCTCTGTGGGTTAAGTTAATCTCAGTTCATCACAGTTATTAAACTTTTCCAGCCGAGGACTCAAATGAGAAATTCAGGATTCTGTCAAAAGACCAAAGGTATTGAAATACGCCGTCTCGCATCCTACATGGGAGCTGAGGCAATATTTTACTACTGCACAGTGTGTGATGTGCTACGTTCCACAGTGAGCGCTAAACATCCATCCATCCATCCATTTTCTAACCGCTTCCACCCGCTTCATCCTGCACTCAGGGTCACGGGGGTGCTGGAGCCTATCCCAGCTGTCTTAGGGCGAAGGCAGGACTGGACTGGTCGCCAGTCAGTCGCAGGGCCACATAGAAGACAAACAATCACTCACTCTCACATTCACACCTAAGGCCAA
>JBAJHX010000039.1:16595977-16609849 GCA_037176925.1 Amniataba percoides | reverse complement strand
GGAGTACCCGGAGAGAACCCACGCAGACACAGGGAGAACATGCAAACTCCACACAGAAGGGCCTGCCTCGACCGGGACTCGAACCCAGAACCCTCTTGCTGTGAGGTGACAGTGCTAACCACTGCACCACTGTGCCGCCGAGCGCTAAACAGCTGGAAAAAAATGGGCTTGCACAGGTATATGTCGTTGTTTTTTTTAAATATACGATCTGATCTTTTTGGCTGACTCAGGTACTTTCCAAAATACAATGAAAGCACTATATAAAGACAAAGCAGGGAATGTAGCAGGACTCCACTCTGGCTTTCTATTTTTCTGGCTTTCTACTCTGGATGGAAATAACTCCTGTCAAGCACCGGGGACGACTCCTGGATCGCCTGCTGCTATCAAAACCTCACCGAGTCCATGCATTCTTCATGCGTGTCACTGTCAACAAGGATTATCTGTAAAGGGTCCGGTCAATATATAATACACATTATCACTATTGCTGCTCAAAGGTCAGTGACTGATTTGACACACTCCTCTGTCCGGAGTTAAACAGTGGATATCTTGAACACTTTTGTTTATTCTAACAGAGAGTTAAGTGCCGCACAACTGCATGCTTACCAAGAGTGTAAAATTAGCCCTGTGCTGCTGGGTGTTGCCTTTAGGCCAATGAAAGGGGAGAGAAAGCAGTTGTGGGAGATATGGCAGAAAGTATCTGGCAATGTAATCGATTGCAGATGGCAGCCGTCGGGTGGCTTGTTTGGTCCACAGTGGTTCTTTGTGATGGCTAGGCCTGCCATAATCCAGCAGGACAAGGCTGTTTTTTCGTGTGTATGCGCGTGTGTTTATGCTGGCACCTCTAATATCGCAGTGCTAAGCTCCGCAGCCCCACAGGAATCCAGACACACGAGGGGGAGCAGGGGTCCAGTCACAGAGGGGAAACTGTATCAGGGCGAGATGGTGTGGCAGCGTACGATCGAGGGAGCCACAATCAGTTAAAGAATATAAAATTATACACTAAATCAGAGATATGGGAAAAGGGATAAAAGGTTGCAAGTGTTTAATTTGCATGAAAAACAAGTGAATGCAACAAGTAGATGTGAGACAAAGCAAAGTAACCTTGAAAACAAAAAGGTGATATAATTTGCAGTCTTGGATAAGTGCCTGAACGTGTTCAGTTTATGGACGAATAAATACACGCGTGTCATCAGCAGCTCATTAAACAGAGTGACGGGGAGGATGAAGCGACCGGTGAGCTCGCTGCTTTGCTCCCTGGCCTGCGGTGGGTTGTGGGTGTCAGTGAGAGGGCAGTGACAGCATCAGCCAGGTAACTCTATCTGTCGCGCCGAGGCTTCTGGTATCAGTGCTATGTGGCTCTCATAACAGCGCTATCCAAGAACGAGGGCAATACATGACAGAGATCGTACATCAGCTCCCCAGAAGCTCTCAGTTGTATGACAGTCTGACACCCAGACACACATCACAGGTCGTCACCTGGCCTCATGGCACGGTGTTGACTATTGACTGTACATGTGTAAACACACATGAGGTCAGTTTAGCTTATATTTTGGTGGACTGTGGACCTGCCTAATCTGGATACTTTTACCTTTACTTCTTAAAATAAACATAATATTGGCACAAAAGAGGCTGTCGAAACTGATTTTCCATTTATAATTAGTGATTTCAGCCAAGCCTCTGGATTCCATCAACCTGTAACACCCCAAAAAATGGGTCATAAAAATAGTGCCAAGATCCAGGTTTTTGTCCAAAAAACAGCAACATCCATTTGCGTGACAACTGACACACAACAGCTCTCCCGATCTTTGTCCTGTCCAGGTAATGTACGAAAAGTGTCTGCATGTGGAGAGGAACGTAACCATAAATCAGAAATGACGTATGAACCCCAAACAGAAATATGATTTTATCCTGTCTGAACTCCACAGCTGCCTGCCATTAAAGGCGCATCTGCCTGTGTGTATTTTTCTGTGTGTGCGCTGTGTGTGTGTCAGACAGTGTGTGTTTGCAGTACGCTCATGCAAACATGCTGTTTAAACAGCCTTCCCCATTTGTCTGAAAGTCATCTCTTGAACATGTAGCAAGTACAGACAGTCCTTTTGAAGACCAGGAAAATGCACACAGATACACACACACACACACACACAGTCTCCTTATTCCCATTGACCCTCCACACCTGTCTTGTCACTCAGGCCCTGGGTGTGCCCTCCACCAGCCCTTCTCTTCAGCTCTCACTGCCCCAACGAGAGGCCTCATTTCCCAGGGAAGAGCTCTGTAGCCTCCCCGTCTGCACACACACACACACACACACACACACACACACACACACAGAGACACAGCACCCTGGTCCCAGCCCCCTTCAGAGTGCACAAAGCCCCCATTGTGAGGCACAATACTGGCCGCCCCCTCTGCCGTTCCCCTGTACCCTCTGCTCTGTTTCCCCCATAACTCAGTCCCTTCTGCCCCCTCTTGCTTTTGCCTGACTCCCTCATTTGCTGATTTTCAGTTTTCCTCACCTTCTCTCCTCTTTATTCTTAAATCTTCACTACCAATCCCGTTGATCATGTCTGTAGGGGTCTCCCCTCTGCCCTCCTTTATCCTAGCTCAGTCCTTTCCTCCCTCCATCCCCTTCGATACTCAAGGCTTCAACATTCCCTCTTTTCTCCCCCCTGTCTCTCCCAGCATGGCCCTCCCTCTCGCCTCTGTGATCCAAGACATTTTCCACTCCTCTGACTGTTGTGTTACCTCTTATATTCCCTTCTCTGCTCTGCTGGATAAGAGACATTTCATATCTGAGTATCTGTAGTCCATTTTCTGAAAAATACTGAAGCTCTCTGCAGTGCTGTTTGAGTGTGTTATTTGAGGGTATGTTTTCATTACAGATCAGGTAAATACAACCATAAAAACTGTGGGCCCATTTATCTCCACTTTAGCAGTGTTTGTCTTGTGTCTATGTTCAGTTATTTCTGAACACATTGTGAATATAGTGCCATCGGTGTTGCTCCCCATATATCCCATCATATTTGTTTGCAAAGTCACTGTAGCAGCCATAACCTTGACCGTGGGGTGGAGTTGCAAGATTGGCAAACCCCCCCTCAGTATGTGTTCCAGATTCTCCTTGACAAGCTGCAAACCAATTTCTGTTAATTAAATGTTGCCCTGCCTTGTGGCAAAGCATACACGAAAACATGCATGCATATCATTTAACATGTTTGTGTGAAGAGAGGTGTACTGCTACATAGCGTATGTGGCATATGCAAAGCAACCTGTGACATTCACCCCAGAAAATAATGACCAGCCCTGTTAAGGTCCTGTGGTTTCCTGAGTCAGCTCAGCTGCAGTGACGCTGCTGCACAGAGGAGCTGCCACCTGAGTGTGAGTGACTAATCTGTCCTCCTGAGCAACAGCAGCGTGAGCCAGAAACAGACAACAAACTGATGAGATAAGAGTACAGAAATGATTGGAAACTGCTTAAAACACAAAGGCAAATGCATGCACACTGACACTGGGAATCTGGAAATCTGCCAGAAACTGAGCCTTGTGGTCTGACTGGTTGAGGGATGAAATCAGAGAAAATGGGGGCACAAAGTTGTGAGATAAACAGAGGCCCAACCATGGCAACCCTGGCTACATCCTGATGTGGAGGAGTGATGAGAAGGTAGACATTCCTCACACTTGTCCTCCTGTGTTCCCCGATGGAAGGAGGAGAAGGAAGGAACAAAGCAAACAGAGCCACCACAAAGCTTCCAGCGGAGCTGCGGTTTGTATTTTTCTTGTTAAGTGAAAGGCGACCAAAATGCCTTCAAGGATGTGGGGAATTTTCCTCTTCGGTGTTGCCCGAGCCAGAACATTCTGGTTGAAAGGAAGACTGAGGCACCAAGTAAGTTAGAAAAGGGTGGAAATGAGAAATGAGAGAGGGCAGCTGCCCCAGTCACCGAGAGAAGAAAGAAAGCAATTAAAAAACAGTCGGAGATCTTAAATAGTTTGCAATAGCTTTGGAGCGTAAAAAGGCACAGCCTCTGTCACCCTGAACAAGACAGCGGCTGTATTAAAGAGACTGAAGAGGATTCGGTCAGTAACACACACAAAAGTCCCTCGTCGCTGCCAGCTCAAATATGTCACTCACAAAGTGACACCTCTATTCGAGATCCCAGGAGAAGGTTATTTTGGTCGCCCACACAGATACACACGCACACACAGGTATCCATGGTGACGCACCCCTGCTCAGGAGCCCGACGGTGGGTAACGGGCTGCTCGGACGACTGTGACAACTTGACGATGACTCAGCATGTAGAATTTAGCACAGCATGGTATGGAAAGCTGGGACAGCGATGACCTCATTCCGCTGGCCGCTTTACCCCCGCCCCTTTTCAAGGGACAGAGGCAGCACCGCACACAGGGAGAAAGGCGTCAGAGAGAAGAATGGTGGCACAGGAGAGGTGTCCCATATCCGGACAAACATCTTGCATAGTGATAAATAATAGGAAGATTGTGTGATTCTTTGTTGATCTGAGAAAAGCTGCATTCAGTATGTGGAACATATGGTGAGCGCAACAAAGGGAATAGAAATCAATGAGTCAGAAGAAATTTAATAAGAAAACTTAAGATGGCTTGGGTAACATTAGTTCAGTGTAATAATTAACAAATATACAGTTATTTAAAATAACATTGGGGCTCTCAGCTTCACATGAGACACATTTCTCCTCATCCTGAGCCAAACACTGAAAATCTACAATCTATGTTCCAGCTCTGCTCAGCCCAAGGCCCAAGTCAAAGTATCAGCTGTGAGGAGATGCAGCCTGCTCAGACCAGAGCCCAGAACCCAGCCCGAGGACATGAAATGACAGGGAGCCTCCAGCACATCAGTCAGACTCACAAACCCAAGAGCTTTACAGCTGCAGCTGCAGAGGTCAACCAGCCCATCAGAGACAATATCGTATCGAAGCTGACGTACACTGGGGCAAATAAAAAGTCAAGGGAAATGTGCTATTTAGAGAATCAAGTCCTTTAGCTGTGAACCAACACTCAATAGAAACAAAGATGAGAAAGTAGTGCTGTTGTTTCTCGGTTTGACAGTGATGGCACACAGCGGAGAGGCTGAGGCTGTCTAAACACTGATAGGCTGTGATAAAGGTTCTGCTTATCACAGCGGTTCTTCTACATCAGAGGTTCAGAAACAATTAGTCAGACCCAGTGTGGGTCACAGTCCTGTTTCCTCCGTGGGTCTTTACTTTGCAATCGTGCCCACGTGCTCAAATCTTGATAATGCACACACAGCGAGGTGTCAGCTTCAGTACAAAACGAGCTGCGCAGCTCTTCACGTTCATCAGGGTGGATGAGCTGACATGGACTTAAAATACAAACTGTAAACAAGCTCAAATTTTGAGTATGCAACAGCTGCTGTTGGAGGCATTAATGGGACTGAGCAGCGTGTGTGCAGGATGGAAACAACTCTACAGGGTCAGTGAAGCGGCTCCAGTTACAGACAACCTGAAGACAGATGCTGAACCTGCTCTCTCTCTTTGCCGCCTCATCTGGCTCGCCCCTCTCTCTTTCTCTTTCTCTGTAAATCCCTTTGTCACAGGGCATCGGCTCTGGCAGGAAAGCCTCTCACCACCCCTGCTGTCAGGAGCTTAGAGATCTCACTCTCACCGCTTGCTGCACGTTACCCTTATCTAAAGCACAGACAGAGGCTGCCGTCCATCTCTGCCGGCAGTGTATGCTGATGTACTGCAGGAACCGGACTGAGACCACCACAATAAATCTATCCTTCTTAAATAACGGCATCACTGTGAAATGAACTTGTGTCTGAATTTGAAATTGCGTGCTTGTACAAAAAAAGTTGCAGTGGTTCAAGAAAAGAAATCAATTCATGGTTCGGAGAAGTAACAGCAGATTGAGCCAGAAGGTTACGTAAGCATGGTGTTTGCCAATAATATGGAGAGCGAGCTTACGAACAATGCAACTTAACACTCCAGTGCCGAGTCCTTTGCCCGGTGTTTACCGTGTTGGTCCTGTGCAGCTTCTTAATACCCTGCAGTTATCGATTAACCTCGCGACACCGGCGGTACAGCTAGAAAAGCGATCAGATTGTTAGTCTTCTACTGGACAATGACAGCAGACCTCTCAGACATAAGCGGTGAGGTCACATCCTTGCTGACCTTGTGACCTTTCACACACTTTACGCACTTTCTTCGCACACTAATCTCCTGGGCTATGCAGCCAAACCCCACGCTGCCGGCAAGTGAGCTAAAGTCTCTGCTAAAAGAGCACACACATACCTTAGTTTCCACCTTAACTGTACCGAACAATACCAGAATCACAGTTTTGCATGCCAGTTAAAGTTTTTAACACTCTAAAGATGATAACAGGTGACAAAAATTTAAACGCACACTTCGGAAGATCATTGTGACACATTACATTTTTATTATCCTGTCAACAAAGACCAGAAATGACTGTAAATAACAAGATGAAAGGCCAGTGTGAGGAAAAAAAACAACAACGTGTCGTACCTTGAAGCATGCAGCGGTATGCTGACTCAGAGATGGCGTAGATGTGTGGAGGCATCTCGTGCCTCTTCTTCCCTCTGTACATCTCAATGATGTTCTCTGAATAGATGGGCAGGTTCTTGTAGGGGTTGATGACCACGCAGAACAGGCCAGAGTATGTCTGTAATTAAACATACAAAAGAGACAAACATGGGAGATTAATAAACAGCAAGGAAGTGAGAGAGAGCATCACACCAGAATCACTGTATATTTAAAAAACCACTGAGGCTGTTTATCCATTCTTGCTGGCAAAATAAACTCTCTCTAGCCAGAGTTGGAGGTGAAGATAAAGAGAAACTGTAAAACATCAGTGATTTTGACATAAAAAAGAGCATGTAGGTTTTAGATCATGAAGCCTGTGTTCTTTCAGAGCTGTGAGACACACTTCTTAGGAGCTGACATCATCATGGTGGGCATGCAACACGGTGATAGACAAAGAGCAGACCGACTAAGTGAAACGGTGAATAAACATTACTTCTTGTGAAGCGAAAAAAGACCCTGAGACTCCAATCTTCACAATGTGAAGAGAGGGTGAATATTGGAAGGACTCATGCTGCAGCAAGTAGCTTGCGCTGCAAACGTTTAGCCTACTTTCTGACTTGTGGTGTTGCATTTGGCTGCGTAATTAGCCCGAAGATTTCTCCCCGGAGAGTGTGTGTGGTATGAACACTTCTCAGCTATGCTGTAGGCTGAATCAACTGGACGGCTAAGCGGCCAGGAATGAGTGAGGGGCCCTGGTGGGGCAATAGGTCTCTCTCTTTCTGCAGATGTTATAGGGGCTCTGCATTTCCTCTACAGGCAGAGAGAGAGCAAGAGCTGCGTACCAATACTGCATGTCAGGCTAATCCTAGGGGCCTATGCAAATGCCCACATCTACCCACATACAGTACCCGCACAGTGAATGGGAGCTTTTAGAGCCAAAATCAGATGTTAGTTGCTTAATTAGTAATAAGGGAGTAATACACTTTAGTGAACACGTGGATTTAACCACCAGCAAAAAGACACATATACAGATATACAGACACATGCTTGATGTTATGAAGCAGTCAGGTCTGGTCTGGTCGGAGGCCCCGGGGACCAGAGGCAGCTGGCTCCCTGCTGGCTTCAAGGTCAGCACGGCAGACGTGTTTGTTTGTTCAGTCTGTGCTCTACAGTTTTTTTTATAACATATGCATTGCAAAACTAAAAAATGTTAGTTAAAGGAAGGAAAATAAATGCACGATCTGTAAAACGATCTCTTCAGGAGTGGTCGCTTCCTCTGACTGCCTGCATGGGTCTTGGAAGTTCATAAAAAAACACATGTTCTCTACAGCCTGTAATAAATGGCTGAGCCTCTGTTTCAAAGAGCTTTTATTGTTTCAAGAGCAGTTTGTTGTGTTATGCTCTTCTGTTACTTCTGCCATCAATAAAGGGCATCAGAGCATGAAACAGTAGAGCCAATAATAAGATGCATTATTCATAAAAAAATATGTCCTACACTGATCTTTTCAAATATCCTTTCAAAGCATCAAACACAGTGACATCTGCTTCATAATTAAAACTAAATCCAAGGCCGAGTGAGGCACCGTGCCACCAGTGACTCAGCAGCCATACGTTCACAAAGGGGCCCCAGAGAGCAGACGGCATACTGTAGACGTTACATAACAGCTCAGTTAGGGCCCTCAGTCAGCACTGAGCAACTGATGCTCTGTACTGCTGATATGGAACAAAAAGCAGGACGGAGCAGGGAGAGGAAGGTGGTGACGGACGGAGAGACAGGCAGAAATGAAGAGCGGAGCAATGATCCAGCTGACAGGGCTCCCTGAGGTCCAATCCAGCTGAGAAGCAGAGGTGTAACAAACAACCAACAGTGTTCGCAGCCTTCCTGTAAATTGCTCCCTACCTGAGGGGAAGAGAGAGCTCAGAGAGAGAGAGAGAGGCTCTGCTGAAATTCTAACTCTCCACTCTCCTTTTTCGATGCTAATGAAAAATTGATTCCCCCCTTTCTGAAAACTGGAGCTGCTATAAATAGGGGGGTCTGTTCTTTCCTCTTCCTTTCTGCGACACGCAGCACTGAAGCAGCTGGTGAGGCTGCAGAAAGATAACCTGCACTTTAGATTCACCGTCGACTTAGCTGACAGGCTCAAATGGGGGGCACTGTAATTTGCTGCATCATGTCTCTATGCATGTTTTGCTCGGTTAAAACTGCACACAGCACTTGAAATGGTGGCTCGGTTTTTGGTTTTATTTCTTTTCATTGCCTGGGAAACAACAGATTTCTAAAAATAACAGCGGTTGAATTTGACTGTATTTTTTTTTAATTCAAAAACAAAACAAGGAGGACTTTTTTGCATGTTTGTCGTTTCCCTCCAGGAATCATTGCACAAAATATCTTGCAGGATCATTGCAGTATAAAAGAACATATTCTCCTGCTGTTGCCAGATAGCAGAGCATACGACTAACTCAACACCGCCTGCCATCCGACATGTCTGGCCCAGTCCGGGAAAGAGAAGGTGATATTTCCACTGTGAAATCGGATCCAGGGAGGGGATGCCGTGGCCTAGTAACAGCTGAGCAACACACAGGCAACAGCAGACACAACAGCCGACCCCATCTGCCACCTCTGATCAGTCAGGCAGCGTGCCTTCGTGGATAGACCCCCGTCTCCATTGCTGGGGCTGGAGGGGGCACTGTGGCTGCAGAGGCGGCCTCGGTGCCATTGATCTGCGTTGGAGACCTTGACCATTCCCTGGCCAGCACTTCACTTCAGTGATTTCATAACAAAGCTTGTCACCGGTTCTGCTTTAAATTCATACAAAAAACTTCATGCTTCTGTTTGGTGGTTACATGAAATGCAAACAGAAAGCCAATGCTAGATCAGGGCTCTGTTAATGTCCTGCAGGGAGAGATCATACGTGACTTTAGTTTAAAATGTTTAACTCCACATGGATATGAGCTTGACTGCACTTTTGATGTTTTACCTCTTGCCTTGCAGCAGATGCAACATTAGAAAACAGAACGAGCTTTAAGTAGGAAGATACATTTGACTTGCACATGTTGAAAATTTTCATGATGGAAATAGTCACAATGATAAAAAAAAGTAAGGCTAAAAAAAAATAAGAGTTGGGGGAAGATGCAAGAAAGGAGTCCATGTCCTCTTTTTTTAAGGCCCAGTGAGGCAGGGAAGAGGAGAGAAGCAAGGAGAGTGTGGGAAAGGGAGCAGAGCTGGTGAGGACAGGACGGACACTGAGAAAGCGGCAGAGCTGGAGTGGGCGTCGGGAGACAGACAGACGGACAATCTTTTTTGCCATGGAAGAATGCTGAGGCTTTCTGACAGCTGAGGCTTATCTAACGACACAAAGGCCTGCTTGTAGCCCCGCTGGTGTGGTGAAGCCCAGTGCGTAGCATTGCGGCTAGCCTGTGACTCACTGCCTCACAGATAGAGAGCTGCTACAATAAATGAGTTGGCTCAACAGGCCGACTGACTTCACGCGGATGGAGCCGTCAGATGGGCAAAGGGCCACAGAAGAAACCGGTGTAGGACAGATGAATCACTCATAGACCAGAGGAGCTAAAAATGCCTTCAGGTCTCTGCTGCAGGCTGGTTAAGGTGTGTAAAATGAACCAGTTTACCTGTCTCTATTTTAAAAAATGGGGCCATTATGCGAGTGTAATTACAAAGGGACAGTGTGCAGAAGAGCTCCTTTAAAAGTGAAGTGAGCTGCAGAAACTATAAAAGGGTAAAGATTTACACAAAGAATTGGTGTGGACTGGCCTCAACTTTTAGCAGACTCCATGCTGATCACACTATGATTCAGAAATGGAAGTCTTCCCAACAGCGTCAACTCAGAAGACAGCCTGGGGGAGGCATTATATTATGTCTGCAGTAGATATAGCTGAGCTCTGGGGGGTAAGTCAAATATACTGGAAAAGGTTTTGAACATCGGGGGGTTCTTCTTCATTCTTAAGTGCGAGCTGAGAGAAAACCAACACAGTCAGACATATGTTTTCAATTTCTCTTAGCCGAGGGGCAAATTAACAAACTCCTAAGCCAATTCTGAACTGCAAAAAAGTAGAAGCCGTGACACCATGGTATGACAGAGAAAATGAAGAGGAACCGAGGGATACAGGGAGATGGGAAAATGATAATAGCAGATTCACTGAAGCTCATACTCGATTATACACCAAAACTGAAACTTAAATTTGTATATAATGCAATGTGTTAACTTACATGCAAGCATCAGGCCACATCTGAGAGTCAGTGATGATGTTGTCTCTTATAAGGAGGATAAAATGCAACAATTCCCCCTGCAGTCTCTGAACCAGAGTCTCTCAGGTGATAACCAACCCACATGCTATTCCTGGAAAAACATGTCAGTAAATGGGTCAAGATCACAGCTAGAACTTCACGGGCAGCTCCATCTGTATCGAAACTGGATTATGGGGGCAGCGGCGAAGCAGTGATACAGACCACTGCAAGGTTTAGACGTGGAAGCCACCTAACCATAGTGACACAGCTAAATGTAAACCCGTTTTGGAGGTTTGACCACAGAGAAAAGAGATTTTATAAAGTAACTTCCAAGCTGAACACATTTAAAAATGTTGGTCTTTTACTGCCATGGGGATGAAGGCGAGGTAACCAAATGATTCCCTGCTACCCCACATCACATTTGTGCCAACTGTGTTTAGTTTTGCACAGTGGGGCTGCCACTGAAGGCAAAAGGAGAGGTCGAGCCATCCCTGTGATCAAACAAGGCCCACCAGTGGGAGCACAGAGCTGGACAAACAAACTGAAACTTGCAGTGTTTATGGAAGAGGGCTGCCTTTGGCTGAGGTGAGAGGGAAACCATGGGGGGAGGTAACAATCTTTAACCTGGAGGCACCGAGGAGAGAAGATTCAGGGGAGGTAAAAGTCTGGCAATAGTTAAAAGACCTGCGAGAGCTGTCACTCATACTGTGTGGAGATATGTGTGTGGTCAGGATTCATTCAGAAGAGCAAAATAACTACATCTCCCCTCTGTCTCCAAACAAAGACACATACGAGTGCAGAAGACAGATGGCAAAAAATCAAGACTGGCGTAAAGTCGAGCAGAAATACTGCCCATCATTTTGCAATTATAACAGCTAGGGGAGAAATTCAATCTGCAGCTGTGTGGACCAGAGGATCTGTGAGTTTTAAGGTTAATCATTCCCTAGTGTGGAAAGTATAAACTGTTACGAAGACACAGACAAACTTTGAGGGGTGCAGGTCTCTGAGTCACTCACATATATGAGTCCAGAGTAGTAGCGGTCCTTCAGGTTGTGCAGCACGGAGGCCTCGTTCAGGCAGGTGAGCTCTGCCATGTCCTCCACCTTGCTGAACTTGGGCGGGTTCATCTTCTGGATGTCGTCCTTGTTGATCACCACCTTCTTGCCGTTCTCGGCCAGCTCCACCAGCACCTCCTCGCCGCGCTCCTCCCTGATGCTGGCCGCCTCGAAGCCATGGCGCTCTGAGGGCACCCACACCAGCTTCTTGGCCGTCCAGTCGGCCTGCGTGGCCGGGTTGTAGACCACAGCCCGGTCCACGAACAGGTACCGCTCCGGGTCCTCTTGCCCACTCCGATGAGACATCTTACCTGGGGTTTACCAGAGCTACGAGTCCACCTGGAACAGACAGGGGTCGATGCCTTAGACGTTACAAATATACATATCAGAAACAGTCCACATCTTGTGTCTCCTTAAAACTCTCTCCCTACAACAAATAATGACTTTTCCCTTCACATTATAACAAACAGTCTGATATTTCAAAGTTATAATGATGATTCATATTTAATAACTGAATGGCATTTGAAACGTGTGGTAGAGGACATGGATGAAATACACATCTCACATCATGTCAAAGTGACACACAGGACACCTGCCATGAACTAAAGGCACATTTACAGGCTGCAGGTGGAGCAGGCTGCTGAAACAGGCTGCAGGGCTGCTCTGTCAGTCTGAGCAGGAGAGCACTGCGCATACTGCGTAGGCTCCTCTGCCCGCACATCACACGGGACGGAGGGACGTCGTGAATGACACACTGCCTTTTTCTTTCTCTTTTTTATTCCACACGGACAGGAAACGATCCGCCGTTACACACACACACACACACACACACACACACACACACACACACACTCGTCCACACATGCAGACGGAGCTTGTGGATTAGATGACTGTGCACTGGCGACCCCCCCCCCCAAAAAAAAAACATACACACACAGAGTGAACGGAGACCAGCAGTGTGTGTGTGTGTGTGTGTGTGTGTGTGTGTGTGGAGGGGGGGGGGGGTGAATTAATACGTAAGTCCTGTTTACAAATATTAGAGGATAATATCATCCGGACAGGCTGAATGATGAGGTAAATGTTTATAAACGTAACAAACGACCGTCGTTGATTTGTTCCAATAAAACTGGACTCGCGACGTCACTTTGACACAAATAAACAGCGATCACGAGATTTGAAATAAATCAATAACACTGAGATTCACTTTCAGCTCGCTGGAGGTCTCCCGGTAAAAGTCACGACGACGCGCCTGAATAATGCGGCCAAAACTTTGCTCCATCCTCCACACACACACACACACACTCACACGCGCGCGCGCTCACCTGGTGCGCAGCAGCGGGTCACACTGGTTAGAAGTGCTCTTCCTCTCCGGTGTGTGCGGACAGCAGCAGTGCTCCGGCATGTGCGTGTGTCGGGCTCCTCACATAGAGACAGCTGGAGCGCCGGGACACACGATCACACGACGACCGGCTGTTTCACTCTCGATCATCTAATACATGCGCTACCTCTGCGTGCACACACACCCACTGCATGGAGGCCACGGACAATTGGGTTCTCACTTTGCGGGATTTTTTTTTTTTTTATCCAGCCCCCCCCCCACCCCTCACTCCGCCATTGGCTGGAAAGAACCAACCCCCCAATTTGATGCAAACCAATGGCAACGCGCGACAGCATGATCGATGGTTCATCTGTTGCTTTCCTGAATTTAATATAACTTCATAACCTGCGGCGGTCATTCACATGTCTCACAGGGGTTTTCAAATGAGAAATTGAAATTAAATAAAAAAGAATGCTTTTTTTTTTTTAAAAAAAAGAAATGAATAAAGTTGGCTTCATCTCTTTCAATGCGCCTTTAAATGGAGTCATCCTGCCACTGCTCTGCTGTGACAGTGAAACACCCCCCTCTTGTGGCTGACAGCCGCAACAGCACCTTTTTTTTAAAATCCTGAACAGAATGTCACGCAATCGTACCTCACTCTACCACAAACACACTCTTTGGGTTTTTTTACGGTGGTATTTTTATTACAAATGGAAAAGAATAAAC
>JBAJHX010000039.1:16577342-16595877 GCA_037176925.1 Amniataba percoides | reverse complement strand
GTACCTCACTCTACCACAAACACACTCTTTGGGTTTTTTTACGGTGGTATTTTTATTACAAATGGAAAAGAATAAACTCGCAGAGGAGCAGGAAAAAAACGTGCTGGAATTAAATAGTCTTTTGCTTTTAACTACAAAGCGAGGGAGGCGTCTTGTGTTGTGGTTTATGTACAGTCTGTGGACGTCGGAGGCCTCAGCGTCCCCCCCTCCAGGCTCCTCCACCCTTCTTCTGCATCCCTCCTCGTCCTCCTCCGACTCCTCCTTTCACTCTCTTCCTCACGCCGCTTGCTTGTTCTGTGTCGTCCTCGTCTTTGTCTCCCCCTTTGGGACGTTTCCTCTTCTCACCTTGTTCCTTCATTTCCTGAGGAAGATATCATTTCGAGTTAACTAATGTTATCTGACACTATCAACTATACAAAAGTGGACAGAAAATAGATGTTTCAACCATGAATCCATAACCTTTATGTAACCATTTCAAATGGTCATTACTTCTACTTTAAAACAAAGAGTGAGACTAACATTATACTTTTTATAAACATTATATTCCATCTCTATCCTGTCATCGTCTAAATTATTAAAATAATAAACTTACATCTCTCCTTTTCCACCCAGACTTTATTTTTTAGGTTGTTAAATGAGGCAATAACATTTTTGATAAAGACTTGCTGATTTGTCTTTGTCTTTTCTTTAGTCTTCAGTATAAGAAAGGAAAAAATAAACACAAATTGATGATCTTACAGGCTTAAGGTTTATACAATAATGGTTACCCAACCTGTTGTAACCACAACAACGTGGTTTTATATGTGTGAGGTCTGGAAAACTCACTGTCATAAAGATGACTTACCAGCCTGGCAAATCTCTGGGCCTCGCTCACCCGCTCCACCAGCATCATCACCTCGTCTTCCTGGGTGGGGAAGGCGGGAAGCTTCTTCCCAATCAGGGTTTCGATACGCTGGAAAAGCTCCACATCATATCTGAAACAACAGAACAAGTCAGAGTTTAAAATTAATAAAAAAGAAAATCGAGCTATGCTGATGTTTTGATCAAATATAAAGACATTAAAAGAGGAATTGTGGCCACTGAAGAGAAACCAGCAGTTCTTACTGAGTGACAAAAGTGATAGACTTCCCAGACCGCCCTGCTCTGGCTGTTCGTCCGACTCTATGGATGTAATCCTGCAAGGGCAGACAGACACCAAAGATCCAATCAAATCAAACCAAACAACCAGAATCATCAAATGAAGCAGCAACGTTAACGCGTGCACGCATGTACCTTGGAGTGAGTGGGGATGTCGTAGTTGATGACGCAGTCGACGTGAGGGATGTCCAGTCCTCTGGATGCCACATCGGTCGCCAGCAGCACGGAGCGAGACTTGGACTTGAATTTGTTTAGTGCTCCGAGGCGTTTATTCTGTCCAACACGGGGAGGAAAACCCAGAGAGTGAGCATGGTGTGAAACAGACAGCAGGAAAGTTTAGCTGCGTTCAGCTCTGAAACAAACCCTCTAAAGCTTTACATGTCTGTGGGTGCATTTACATTTATATAATACCTCATATAAATACTGAATTGATGCACTCTTTGCCGTACAACACAAAACCAGGAGAGGGCGCTGGTTGACATTACAGCAAATTCTGAAAACGATCGGTAAAGCAGGAGTGAAAACTTGTCACTGATGATGTAATGATCACTGATGCAGCAGATAATGGGAATGTACTCTGATAACAGCTTGAACATGGCTATATCTGATTAGTATCAGTATCAAACATACTGACAATATTACGCAAGTGATGATGATTTGTTGATTTTTATAAATGTCAAACAAAAGGACATTTCAGTGCAAAATCACCCTCTGCATTTTATTACTATCAATTCATACCTATGCTGCACCAGAGAATGCAGTTCTAAGCAGTGTAACAATGTGGGGCTGCAACTACTTGTTATTTTTATCGTCAATTCATCAGCAGTATTTTCTCAATGAATCGTTTGTGCCAGTAAATAGTAAAAAATGCCTTTTACAAGTCTAGGGTGCACTTAAAATGTTATGTTTTGAGTCATGATCTGTCTCAAAACCAAAGATATTAAGTTAAAAAACCCAAACAAACCAAGTTCAGAGCAGAGAATTTTTTTCAATAACAACATTAAATATTCTATTTCCTGTCAGTAAGCTAATTAGTTAAATGGCTACTTGTTTTGGCATCTTCTTCATATCATTTTTACTGTTTGCTGCAGGCAGTGCACCAGTGTGAGATGTAGAACCACACTCACATACTGATGGCTTTATGAATGATGGTGAAAAGAAGGTTCAGTGAAATATCTATCTGTTTCATCCAAAATGTGCAGAGTATACGAATAGGCACATTATTATTAATGCTAATGTAAGAGCAATACCTGGCTCATCTGGCCATGAAGAGGGATGGCAGTGATGCCAAGGTTCCTCAACAACAGCGCCACCCGCTGGGCATTGTTACACGTGCTGCAGAAAATTATGAAGGAGTTGCCAGCCAGCTCGTTCAGGATGGACACCAGGTAACAGTCCTGCCGCGAAACAAACACGAGCAGAAGACGGTGTTATAACCTCCAACAGACGTGGTGGTTTTCAAATAATAAAATGAGAATATATCACGAGCATTTCTGCACGTTCTACCTTGTACTTCGAGGGGATGAAGATGTAGTATTGCTGCAGTTTGTCTACTGTTGAGTATTTGGTGGACACTGCACACTTCACAGGATCTTTCAGAGCTGCCCTCTGGAGTTTCTGGACCTGTAAACCAAATGAAATAATATCAGCATAAGAGAGAAAAAGCACAGACTCTACAAGTGGTATAAAGCTCTACTGTTGGCTTATTAGTTTTCCTTGTGAAGGTGCTGCAGTAGTAACAAGTGTTTGTCTACCTTCTTGGTCATGGTGGCAGAGAACAAAAAGGTGCGTCTCTCTCTGGGTATCACCTTCAAGATTTTGTCCACCTGGAAAAAGCAAGAAAATGTACAGACAGTCAGGCAATTCATTATTTTGGTTGCAATATTATAAAATAAAGGAATGTTTCCACTCAGGAGATTATGTTTCTTCATAATAAGCACAGATCACATGACTCAGGGTTTCTAACCACCCACCTCGGTCTCAAAGTCCATGTTGAGGATTCGGTCTGCTTCGTCCATGACCAGGTACTTCAGAGCTCGTAGGGAGAAGCCCTTTGTGTTCTCCATGTGGTCTATCAACCGACCTGGTGTAGCTGAAAACACATTTGATTCACGTCATCACATTAATGCCAAAATGATCAGATGCTTAAATGGTTGAATATTTATACAAGCAGAAAAACGCATACGCAGTGTGAAAAGTTCATATCATGAAATAATGTCAGATATTACTGTTCTTGTTTCAGTATATACTGGGCACTGTGATCAGATTAATAAGGAAATTGCAGTGTAGCACAATTAACTTAAATATGGGACATTATTTACAATGAAGACAAAAAATATTGAACATATAAATAAGATAAATGTATAATGAAAACAGCAACTGTTGATTAATTACATCTTGTAGCATCTGTATAAGACTTATATTTTTCCACTTGTTTTACCAATGACGATGTGTGGTTTCTTAGCCAGCACCAGAGACTGTGACATCATGTCAATACCTCCAACGATGACAGCTGATGACAGAAACGAGACAAGCTTCAGGCACAGAAACAAAAGAAGTTCTCTGTCCTCACTACAACCCAGTAAACTTTATACATGCACACATACCACATTTGACACCGATGCTGGAGCCCAGGGCCTCGAACTGCTCAGAGATCTGAAACGCCAACTCTCTGGTAGGAGTGAGGACGAGGGTATGAAGCCTCTGGGGCGAGGCCAGCAGGGACTGCAGGATGGGCAGAGCAAAGGCGCCAGTTTTCCCTGAACCAGTCTCAGCCAGCCCAATAACATCTTTCCCTGCAGGTACAGAAAGACATTAAAGAAGTCATGAGTGACGGATGAAAGGGACTGTGTACGCACTCAAGTACTCTACTAGTGAGATGATAGTGTAATTGCTCTTAACAAGTTCCATTTTATTTTACTTTTAATTCTACTCCATCACTTCACTCATTTATTCAGCAGTTAGAGTAAACTTTACACTTTATAATTACTACAGTGTCATTGCACACCAGGAAGTCTTGTTGACAGGTGTGTCAAACTACAACAATCTCAAACTGTGGAACAAACAAAAAACACTAGATGGATATTAAATGTGATGAGCTGTTATGGAGTAAATCAAAACTTTACACTATATACAGTTTGAATTATATCCACTACAGCCAGGTACGATATTAAATGTCTGTAATAATCAGTAATAATAACACAGTAACAAGCAGTACATAATATACATTCATGAAGTAATAGTGACGATGCTCACTTTAAGCACAAATTGTTTATTATACTTATTTATGTTTATCTATCTTCAGATTGCAGGAGTTAAACCTGTATAGAGTATTTCTGCAAATTTATTCAAATGTATTTATTTAGAAAACATCATCATCAATCATATAAGAAATAAAACATGGGCTGTAATAAACTGTAGCGATACTGAGTTCATGGGTTTAGTCCATGTGTGAAGGTGTCACAGGTGATGGAAAATGAGTCCAGCTGCATCCCTAGATGTCCTCATGTGGAGCTCTGGGTCACTAGACCTTCTCTCTACAACACACACAGATCATGTCCCCACCAGGCCGGTGAGGTATTCTTAAGAAAAAGCCCTGGAAGCTTCTTCCATCATGGTTGTGCACTGACAGGAGACAGCTGACCGAGGCCACTCACCCTGAAGGGCCACTGGGATCGCTTCTATCTGAATCTTTGTTGGACTCTTCCACCCCAGCTGATCACAAGCCTCACACAGCACCTCGGTAACACCCTGTGGACACACACACACACACACACAGAAACAAAGAGAGAGAGAGAGGGAGAGCACACCCGTAAGACACTCATAATGTTTTGCTACCGAATAACAACAGTGTTTCTAGACGTAGTCAGACACCACCTCCTTGTAATACCATAAACATTTAGCTGCTTTAGCTAGCTCAAACTGTTACCCTGCTGCTTATATCTGTTGCTAACATGTCGTCTCTTCCTCGCCCTCTGTGAGATAAACTTACCAGGTCCTTGAAGGTTTTCACCGGCTCATCATTTTCGCCGCTGTTAACGTGACTGTTATCATCATCACTACTCGGACTGTCGAGTGTTTCATCTCTGTTTGGCTTCACGCTCTCCTCGACGTCCGCCATGCTTTTCGCCCCAACGTGTCGTCGACAGCGCTAGTGCGCAAGCGCGGAGACAACGTCAAGATTGTGCGGCAGAGGATCATGGGAGTTGTTTTAATTCAATTTATTGGGCTTAGGTATTGAATAGGCCTGTCGAACAAGCTGTCCATCAACAAAACTGCAACATAAAGCTGGAAAAAACGATAGAAAATTAACTAAAAAGTGAAAAGAGTTAAAGAAAATTTAACTGCTGACAAGTTGAATTTTGTGAAAGTTTCCAGAGGTTTTATCTAAATGTGTTAATCATAGTAGTTTTTATAATACATTTTATAATACATTTTTACAAGTCTTTTAGAATTTATTTTGTTGTTTCACAGTTACACCGTTACCATTTTAACAGGTTCCTTACTAAAGGACTAATAAAGGATTATCAGGTTACAAATACCCAAAAAGTTATGATAAACATGGTACTTATATTGTCTCCTTTATTCCACAACACTGAAACATGAGGTAAAAACAGTTTCTGACGTATTTATTTAGCTGCAGGTCAAACAGTTTCAGACATGTACTTTGTCAAAGGTTGACAAACATTCAACATTGTTATTTTAATGTCAATCATGTTCAGGAGATCACTATTAAAATAAACAGGTCATAAAATTATACAAAATGCTTTTTCTCATCCTGGCACATCACAAAGAGCTGACTGGAGGAAAAATGATGTAGAAAAAAAATACACATACTGGAGACGAGAGAAAAAGAAGCACTTTATAGTCTGGCTAATTCTTTTCAGTGCAGAGAATAGTGTTCAGTTTAGGAGTCGGGTTGAATAGCAACCTACTAAAGATTTCCAATTATATAACAAATCAGGTTTCTTGAGTAAATGAAAGTCACATTCTCTTTGATACGGCAAATAATAGTCCATATGAAATGAAGATGAGCCTGCTGAGAGTGTAGCAGCCTTTCCTTGGTTTTTAAAAGAAACAGATCTAGCTGACTGCCTTGAAGACAGCTACCTCTATAAATCTGCAGAGAACACATTAAACAAATTCACTCCCACTGAACGTGAGCCCCGCCCGCCCTCTTGAGTCTCAGAGGAGTCCCTCCATCTCCCTCATGAAGGCTTCATACACCTGGTCCTTAGTCTTCATGCTGGGCTGAGACACAGCACCCATCTGGGCTGGATTGGCCAAGCCCATCTGAGCAGCTGCTGCATGCTGTTTCTGCCCCTGTCCCCCTCCCATGCCTTCATCTCCCCTCCTCCCTCCAATACCTCCCCCTGTTTTCTCCATGGGCCCGGCTGCTGCACCAGGCATTGCTCCGGTCTTGTCCCTACGCACCCTCAGCGCCGTGGGCACAAAGCGGGTGACCTCCGCCTTTGGATTGATAATCTGAGGTTTGGCAGAGATGGTGGCTCCGCCAGAGCCGGCACCCCCTGCCAGACTACCTCCAGCTGCCGCAACTGAGGTGATGTTGGCTCGTTTTTCGATGGTGGCTGCGTGGTGGTGACCAGGGGCGTTGCTGCCAGGATTGTTGCCTGCGGTGGCGGCAGCTGTACCCGGGGGAGGAGGCATCTGCATGCCACCCGGTCGCATGGGCATGGGCATGGCAGGGGGCGGCAGGTTGCTCTGCGGACCTTCCTGGTTAGATCCTGAGCCTTTTTGTCTCTGAACAATGTTGGGAGGAGCACTGAGCACATTGGAGTTAAGAGGTGGAGGAAAGAGGGAGAGTGGTGGGGCAAGTGGGCGTGGGGGCCCTCCTGCTCTTGGGGGAGGAGGTGGCATACCTGTAAAAAGACACAAGACAGATGTATATTGATGAAACATTCCTTTTAGCCACTCCATAGATCTGAAACATTAACTATGCTTACACATTATTTATGATGTATAAAGTTTATTTTTACGGCCTTAGTTTGTCACAGCTGAGCACCAATGATATTTTAAATAAACATACATTTTCTGGCGATACTGTTAACAAGGAAGCAAGTTTGCTCACCATATGTTCATGATGTATCCTCATACACTGTGTGCACACATGCTTACCTGGTGGTGCTGGGGGTGGTAGTCTGGGAGGGGGTCCTCGTGGTGGGGGACCTGGTGGGAGGCCAGGAGGGGGGCCTGGTGGAGGGCCTGGAGGCCGACCTGGTGGAGGTCCAGGAGGCAGAAGACGAGGCATTGGACCCCTAATGCCTCCAGGCATGCCAGGGGGCCTCAGGAACGGAGGAGCACCTAAAGATAAAAGAACACATTTATACAGTTTCCAGACTTAGACTTGACTTTATTTAGTCCAGGAGCATAATGAGCATATCAGCACATCCTAAAAACTACAAGTCCATGGATTTATTCACATGTTCAGTTGTTGGGAGTAGTATCTTAGGAAATAAATGTTTTAACTAACCTGGTGGTGGGCCTGGTGGAGGGCCTGAGGGTGGCCCAGGAGGCCTCATTGGAGGAGCCGGGGGTGGACCCAGTGGCGGGGGCCCTGTCATTGGTGGACCTTGCAAGTGTGGAGGCCCTTGCTGCCCTACTGGCCCTGCAGGAGGGGGTAGACGCTGATTGGGCATGAGGTGAGGCTGGTTGTCCCCCGGTGGTCCCCTGTCCTCAATGTCTGAGTCGTCAGATTCATCTGTGTATTCCTCCTCTACTTCCTCCTCTTCTTCCTCTTCAGGAACAGACTGACCTGAAGAAAAAAACATTCAACGTCTCATGTCATCAGAAACAGAAATTCAGATGCATATGCGTCGTAAGACTGAAGAGACATTCATACTACAGTACCTGCCATCCTCAACATCATGGCCTGCAGAGGGGTGATGGCCTTGGTTCTCTTTACCATCCTCTTTTTCTTCCTCTTCCCTTCACGGGGGGCTTCTGGAGGCATGTCCGCAAAACGGACAATACGACCTAAAGTAGTTAGACATGAACACAATTATGAAAAGAATTACTTTGCAAGTGCATTAAAGTGCAACCCGATCTCTCAAACAACAACACACTTTGTAGTAATAATAATGATGATGGTAACTGACACTGGTGTGAACTTATGAAATACTCACCAGAATGCCTGTCATTTCTGTCTCTCTCCTCTTCCCTTTCCCTCTCATCATCCTGCCTGTCCACACTCATTCTCTGGTCACCATCTCCCCCTTCATCTCTCTCTTCTTCACTGTCCTCTTCAGAGTCGCTTTCATCATCATCCACATCATCCCGATCTCTGTCACTCTCACTGCCACTGTCCCGATCTCTGCCCATCTCCATGGCAGAGTCCTTATCCAAGCCAGGAATGGAAGGCTCTGTTACGGAAAAAAGTGTCAGGGCATCAAATGGAAATCTAAGCAACAACACAGTTATGACAGCAAAGGTCTTTTCTTACAAAATTTAAAAGCACTGTATTTAGAAATGTTGTTATTAAGGGAAGAGTTTGCATGTTACCCATGTCTGTGCCATAACCTCGTCGAGAAGGAATACCGTAGAGTGCCAGGACCTGTGGAGGTGGAGGCCCAGGTGGGGGCCCAGGGGGCTTTTTCCCTGGAGGCAAACGTGGGACACCTGGCACTGTTGCCAAAATCGGTCCAGAGGATGCTGACAGAGGTCCTTTACTGAGAGATCAATAAAAACAGAATGATCTCAGTGGAAATGTTATACTCAGCAGCCTCATTTACCAAGTTTACCTGCAGAAACCTTTACATAAATTGGTTAATGCCTACCCAAAAGAAGAGTTCTTCTTCAGGATTGAGGGAGGCTGAGCCCCTGGTAATGGGATGTCCTGGATGTGGATGTTGGAAGGGGCATGAGGCATGTCTGGTAAGGGAATGCTGTCAACCTCCACTGACTCTGCATTCTGAAAAAAAAAGGATATAAAATGCATGATAGGAAAGAGAGTATCACCAAAGATCCCCCACAATTTACTACAAATATTAAGATCGACACAATGTGTAAAAATTTCAGCAACTGAACCAAAATACTCAAACATCCTCACGAAATCCCACTGGATAATAAGCTAAATTAAATGCTAGGCCAAAATATTTGTATTACAATCATTTTCACTTTTGCACATTAAAACATGCAATTATATAAATCTTACAGAAAAAAAAAATGTATATGCATCAAACACACACACACTCACACACCTTAACAGAGTCAAAATAGAGAGCCAGCTGCCCTCGTTTGGTCTCATAGTCTAATTCCAGTTTACGTAGCTCCTTGTAGGTATCAGGATTTTCTCTCTCGTACAGACGGACAATGCGTTCGAATGTCTCGCGCAGCTTCTTCCTCTTGTCCCTCAGCACTTTCTCATTCAACAAGGGCTGCTGAACTGGGTTGAACTCTGTTGAGAGTGTGACAGAAAAGCTTGATTTCCAGAAAATTTTGGGATTTTTTTCCCCCTGAATGATTATCAAAATATTACAGAATCCTGAAAACAACATGAACCTCGGAAATAAATCATACCATCTGTCAAACTTCACAGTAACATAAATGAGAAAAGTAAACACACACAAATCCACAAAAGCCTTTTAGATTACACAAGTCAGTTCAACAGCATACACATTCAGGCCACTCACCCATCTCATCCAGCTTCTCCATGTCTCTGATGATCTGTCTGGGGTCCTTCATCTTCAGCACCGCCGCTCTCACCATCATTCTTTGCTTCTTGTTCTGGCAGGAGTATTCACAAGTGAAGCAAAATGTTATAAAAAATAAATAATATTACAGCTGTATTTAATATGAAAGAGTACATTAAAAGGTAAACTGATATTTCATAGCCATGAGTACCTTTTTTAACTCCCTTTTTCTGGCCTCCTTTCCTGTAAGAGACGTAAAGAACAAGCAAACACTAGTTATCATTCTGACACCTAACAACAACAACAGATGAATAACTTGTAATTTGACATATAGCAGGTCAGTGTCAGAGGAAACAAATCTTGTTTATGGTCGGTACTCACTGGCCTGATCGGTGGGATTCATAAACTTTCCACTCTTGGTGGAGGAGGTTGAGCGTCGCCCCATGATGGCGGTGTGTCTCCTTCACCCTGAAAAGTATCAAAACACAAAACGATGATAAAAGAGTTTAGCACATCTTCACCTTATATTTGCATTTCAGAACCAATTCAACATGGAGCATGTTTGAGAGAAGTTAACCATAACTCTGATATCAATACTCAGGCAGACACTAAGCATTTTAGTTGCATTAACAGTAACATTGCAGCTATCTAGGAATATAACCTTAAGGTGAAAATAAACACTGCATGTCTTCTTGAATATGACGTATTGCCGCCGTTAGCTGAGAAGTTAAAAGTTGAACAAGACAAAGCAATGCAGCTCTGTTAGATGCAGCATAATCAAATGCAGCAGATGTTTTAAGCAGCTGGGTAACCGTATAAAGCCAGTAAAAGTCCCTGAGGTAAATATCTGAATCAGTCATGCAGCATTTGGCTGGTGAGTTAGCTCGCACTTGTAGCTAGGGCCGCGTTAGCATCGACTGCAGCACTGGAGGCCAAACTTGACTTTACCTTTGATTCAAATGAAACCCGTAGAGCGAGACGCCCTACACGTACTCCTCTGGGCACCAGAAGTGAAATAAAGCGTTTTAAACTCCGAAAGACAAATCCAAAGGCTTCAGGACTAACTGCACACAGACACTCGGCTAGCCGTCCGCCATGTTTACTGCCGCGAGCAGGAGCGGAAGTGCTTCATTTGACGTCATCAAAACGCGTTACTGTGATACGCTGCGAGCAGCATTTCTTTGTTTAGTTTTTAAAAACATTGTTAGTATTTTATTTTTTATTGACTATATGTGGATCAAAGATTTTATTATATTTACATTTTTTACATCGTGGTTTAACATGTTTTTATTCATAACAAAACCAAAGTTCACAGATACAATTCAGCCATTTAGATCAGTTGGGAAAACTAATTTTAACTGTTCAATATTATTTTCTAAATACTAACTAATACATTTCACTGAAATGCTCTTGAGAGCATACTTTTAAAGTAAAGGCTGGAGATGTAATTAGTCTCTCCAATAGAATTAAGTCAACAAAACTATTAAGTAAATACATCAATACATTAAATACATAAGTAAATACATGAGGAATTTCAATAATATAACAGTTTATAAATATATTGTCAGACTGTGATTTAAAGCAGCAAAACAAAAAACTTAATGTACTACATGTTGTGCAACATGTGGGAAATGCGCCCAACACTGCTCCTGGTGTGTCCTGCAGACAACAAATATTTAATAAAGTCAGAGGAAAACAGCTCTGGGGAACAAACAGATGATTTACACCTGCATTCTGGGTAAAAAAAATATGGTGACATGAAAGAAATTTTTGCTAAAAGTCATCATCTTGCTATGAACTCTGCCATATGTCATCTGTTAAAAGTTGTGTTGTGGTGGCCATTTCAATCTGTAATGCTGACAGACACTGAACATGAGGTGCTTTGTGACACTGGTCTGTGTGTGTTCCTCTTCACAGCCACACACACTGCTTTTCGCGCCAAGAGTGTGACAATGAGGTGCCTCCTCGCGCTCTCGTGCCAAACCAAGCAGCACTCCTTGATCAGAAATAGTTGTGTTGATCTTATAGGTCATATTTTTGGCATCATTGATATAAATAGCAGAGGCTTCAAAAGAACATACCGACCCGTCCAAAAGAACAAAACACAGCTTTCTGCTTTCCTTTGCAATTTTGCCCCAATTGTAGATTTAAATGTCCGCCATGATGCCACTTTTTCACAGTTTCATCTCATTTAAGCCTTCTCCACAGTGCAATAACACATTTTGCCAAGAGATGTCGCTATAGTAACTGTCAAACTCCCACAGCAGTAAAAGCAGTGACATATATGTTGTTAACCCCACAGTGAACTTCTGCAGCACAGTAGTTGCTTATTAGCAACAATTACATATAAAGTCAGCACACTGTGGATCCAGCTGCATGTTTGAAAATGGGCAGGAGCTGTTTGGTCCACCCAGAGCACAGGTGGATCTAAGATGCAGATTCACACAAAACTTAATCTACATATTATTCTTAGATCTGTATTGATCTATTATGGTGCCTTTTGTTATATAACTGTGGGAATGTGTTGCTGTGGTGCATTGTAAGTGAGAGAGCAGATCGAGGGGCTCTCACATTGTCTGTAAACTTGAGTGTCAGAAGAGTGCTGCTGGGTATATTTGTGTAATTGCAAACGTGCCTCATGATGAAATACTCCAAAACAGGTGTTGACAAAGTTTGTTTAATCGATTAGAGATCATGTAAAGATAAAATGGGTGAACTGTTTGACAGGAAAACAAGCTACATTTCCTTGTTCCTTGTGAGAAGTCAGAACCGGTTTGACATTATTCAGTGTTCAGTGAAATGACTCACACATTCTTAGACAGGATTTGGCTCTGTTACTTGTTTTACCGTGTTTATAAAAGCCACGTGAATACTCAGATGAAAGCCACCCCTGTGAAATGTTTACTCGGAGGCAGTGATGGTGGGTGGTTGAAGTTTAAATGATCTTGGCCACTCCTGACTGTTTTTGCCTCTCAGGCACATTTAAGAGGAAGAGGCAGAAAACCCAGTTTCTGTTGACATATTTAATGAGAGATTATTCACGTAATGCCTTCTCTATTACTGACAAAGTCACCACAAGTGGAAATCACCTTCACCACCCTTCACCTCACATACATGCAGGTGAATAGAATATTCAGCAGAGAGACTCAATTAATTGAATAAAATGAGAGCAAACTTTAATGTTTGGGAGGCACCAGATATTCCAACATACTCTTCCTGTCCTCTTTCCACAACAAAATATCACTGTTCTCACTGTAGTGCTATATGAATCACTCCTGTTAAAGTCACTCATGAATAAATGTGTTTAAATCTATAGTCATGACTTCAGTATCTCTTTGTTGACGTAATTATTCACTGAATGGATCCGTATAAATTTTACTGACCTTACTGGATCATGTATTGCCCAGACAAAAAAATTTAGATTGCTAGTTAGTCACTGCATAAAACATAATTTTATAAACCTCCTGTAACAATTTGCACAAACCAGGAAGGGCTTTTTCAGCTTCACCTATACAGAATAACATATGGAACACCAAAATGTTCAATGTTACAAGTATAATGGGCACGATTTACCTAACAAACAATATACAGACTCAGAAAATAACCCCTCTCAACTAGTAGTTATGATCTACTAGAAGTATGTGGTGGTGTCTGCATCTGCACACCCTGAGACCCTAGATTTTCATATTTTACTATGTTCAGGACTCTTCAATAACAGCACACGAGGTGTGAGGGCACGACCAAAGAGTTGGTGACTGGTTGCCAGTAAGCATGTGGGATCAGCAGAGGTGTGTGTGCTTTGAGCCGGGAAGGAGGGGCCAACTTTGTGTTGTGCTACTAGTCAGAAGTAGCTATATTTTAATCAGTTCAAATGATGGCTTTCATCATGCAGCATGGAGCTGTTCGACACAGCTGTAGAAGGTCACAACACATTGCTTTGAGCCGGGAAGGAGGGGCCAACGCCTCTGTTACAAAAGTGATTTTATCGACAGTGTGGCCCTCTCAACTCTTAGTCTTTCATCACATACACACTGTCTTTGGGGGTGTGTGACTGCAGCTTCAACCAGATTTAATCAGTAAATTCAGTTCAGTTAATTGGCTTGAGTGACCCGAGTATTTCACATATGATCGTTTCATTCATGCAGGCTCCTTACTTTATTCATGTGGTGATTTATTTAATAGTTTTAAAGGATTTTGAACTGAGGAAAAAATGTATGAATTGGACGACAGAAGTATAATTGCATCATCCAACATGATTCAATATTCAAAATCATCCCAGTAGACACAGATGCTTTATCAGCTTTGTGATTTATTGTTCACTGATAACTTCAAGGCAGAATCTAAGAGCAGATAAGAAGTTCAAATGCCTTTTCACATGTAAAAAGCAACACACACACACACACACACATTTCATTCACCAATGGCTTGAACTATTCGTCTCATCATTGTCTGACATTCTGTGATCCTTCATAAACCAACTGCAGTGAAAAAAATGCAGTAATGACAGCAGTAAAAAGATGCAAATACAATTCATGACCACACTATACACGACTTAAGGATTTCCTCTACTGACTTGTAACATTCATCTTTGTCCACTCAAAAGTCCAATACTCTTTGGATTAATATGTAATAGCACACGTAAAGATGGAGAACATTGGTATATCTGAAAGACAGTTGCAGTCTTGGTGTGGTTTTGTTTTCTTAGGGCCGGAGATGCATTGGCTTTGGATAAACGTAGGTGCCCATCCGTCCCCAGGTGCCCAGATTGGAGTCCAGCCAGCAGCTTTGGGTGAACTGCTCTACCGTCTCCGCTTCCTCATCTTCATCACTGGATGCTGCCAAGTCATCCTCCTCTGAGCTGCTCTTTCCAGTGCTGTCTCCCCTCTGGCGAGTTACCTCGTCTTCTTTATTCGCAGCGTGGCAGAGACGGCAGATCCTCAGCTTCTTACTAGGGTGAATGTGGCCAATCACTACGCGCTGCTTGGAGCAGGAATTGCAGACCAAAAAGCCACACTGTCGACAGTGGTGTCGCCGCCTGGTCTGAGTGAACTTGTTGAAGCAGCGCATGCATCTGAAGGCGGCCTGGTCTGGAATCCAGGAAACAGCAAAGGTGGAACTGGGTTTGCGGCTGCCGCCTTCCAGTAGGCTTGACTGGCAGTCTTCGATGTGCTTGATCCAAGCCTGCTTCTCCTCGCTTGAAGGGGCGGACACAAAAAAGGACTTGCGTGGTGTGCGGATCAGCCATTGGTTCCTCAGTACCACTCCGTCCTCCATGTCCTCCAGCTTGATGTCCTCTGAAATCACAGCAAGGAAGGTACGTTGACAATAGTGCAAAGAGAACAATTTTGCTTTCTGAAACTATTGCAGCTGCACAAACAAAGTGGAGGTGAATGGGATTTTATTTTGTGGCACTCAAAGGTTTAAAAAGCAAAAATCTCTGGCATTTCCATGAACAGTATCTTTGTGTTTTAGGATAATCTAGTGGGAAGTAAGTGATCTGTGGATATTCTACTTTTTAATTTTTTGTGATTGCTTTGTGCAGCAAAGGTGCAGATATTTCAAAATGTCTGCACATAAAACTAAACTGGTTGGCATCATATCATCAAATTGAGAATTTTCTTTTTCATTTGTGCATATTTTGTGCAATGCATAGTTTATTTTAACACTGGATTAGCACCAAAAATATGTGTTATATCACCATATCATCTTATCATTTCACTGTTTAAAGTTTTACAAATGCCAGTTTGATTACTATCTCTAGTCTCTAGTTCTGTCTGACTGGATCAAGTGTTCTGCTCAGTCACAGGAGAAGCAGATGAGTTGCTCACCTAGAGGGATGATCTTCTGTTTCTTGTGCCATCGGCCATACAGAAGGATGCTGCCGTACACCAACACATCGTTGAAGAGAAAGAAAGCCTTGGGCTGGGGCTTCCGACGACCCTGTTTAATCAGACGACCCTCTCCCAGCAGAATCCGGCCCGGTTTGGAAAGAGGCCTGCCCGAAGCACCAAACGAAATCTCCACAGCGCGGATACGCTCAGTGTTCTCCCTTTCAAATGTTAACTGGTCCATCATGCTGATCTAGTCTCTGTCACAGCACAGATCATAAGTGAGCCCAGTGGCAGAGTGCAGTGTTTAAAAGTCGTATCACTGATGACGCAACGGGACTTCCCACGTTAAGAAGGCAAACATGTTATACAAGCAAATGAGAGGGAGGAGTGTGGGGCAGCACGGTGAAGCACCTGTGAAATTTGACTTAGTGACACGACACCAGAGGCAACAATTAACTATGTACATTTACTTAAGTATAGTTCTGATGTGCGTATGATTTATTGTCTATTGACCTTTTTGTACTCATTTATGCTATTATAACAGATGCAATTTGCAAAGCATATAATTAACAATTAAAATAGTTAAACATTTTTACTGATCTTACTGGATCATGTATTGCACAGACAAAAAATAATCTAGATTGTTAGTTAGTCACTGCATAAAGCATAATTTTATAAACCTCCTGTAACACTCCAGTTCAAATTTGCACAAGCCAGGAAGGGATATTTCAGCCTCAAGTATACTGGATAATATATGGATCCCAAAATGTTCAAAATAATGTCATGTGGAAATAACCCCTCTCAGCCAGCAGTTATGATCTACTAGAAGTATGTGGTGGTGTCTGTATCTGCACACCCTGAGACCCTAGATTTTCTTATTTTACTATGTTCAGGACTCTTCAATAACAGCACACGAGGTGTGAGGGCACGACCAAAGAGTTGGTGACTGGTTGCCAGTAAGCATGTGGGATCAGCAGAGGTGTGTGTGCTTTGAGTCGGGAAGGAGGGGCCAACTTAGTGCTGTGCTACTAGTCAGAAGTAGCTACATTTTAATCAGTTCAAATGATGGCTTTCATCATGCAGCATGGAGCTGTTCGACACAGCTGTAGAAGGTCACAACACGTTGTTAATGAAATACTTGTAAATATGCTATACATGCCAAGGCTGTGCCAGGGTAACTATTACATATGAGCTGATATTTTGTCCACTAACTGAACCAAAGTTATAAAATTATTATTTTTTTAAATGGAAAAAAATCAAAGTTCTAATTTTTCCAAAAACAAAAAAAGGAAAGAAATATTAAGATCTTTTATGTCTGAACTTAATTTGATCAGTTATGACAAAATGTGACATTTGCTGTCAGTGTGAGCTACAGTTAGTGAAACTGGGGGAAAAAGAGTATACTGCAATACAAATGTGACCAGAGACAGACATCCTCATACCGGCCCTTTTGTAGATAGGTTACATTTCATAATATCATGAGACTGGTTTTCTGTGCATGTGTATTAAGTCTTATTCTTCCTAGAAGTCAACAGGTATGTGAACCACCCACAAACAAACAAATGCTTCCCGCCATCGAATCACAAACAGTTCTGCCCTATGAGGATAGCAAACATCAAATAGCACAGTGCAAGGGAAACTCCAGAGGGAGTGTAAAGGGAATCACAGTGCATTTCCGATGAGGAAACAAAGTAGGAAATGATTAAAAAAAAACACTCTCACTTCAGATTCCTGACATTTTAAATATTTAAATTGGAGTCCAAATCTGGGGAACTTCATGAGACTGAATGTCATCCAACATGTTATCATAGTTACTTCATTGGCATACCATGAAGCCTATGACTTCTTCATTTCAACAAAAAAAAGCCTGGTTTGTGAGCATTTGAGAACGCAGTATGGGAACAGATTACTGAGGCTAAATGAAGGAAAGCATTTAAAGTTAATGGGATGATTTAAAGCTTGGGGAAATGTGACATATTTCACCAGCCACCTCTTATAAAGCTCACTAATTAGCATGTCTGGCAATTTAAGTGTAGTAATCAGCAGAGGCCCTAGAAAACAACTCCTCCCACCAGGCACATAACCCCCAGTAAGACAGCAAACATTGTTCTAGCAGCCTATTTGTCCGACATCTCCATAATCCCCAAAACTGTCCCAATGGACTGACAGTCAGACAGACAGAAAACAAATTCCAATCGGTCCAATGGTTCATTTATCCAAAATATACACAATCCCCTTACAGTTAAACAGAAAATAACGACTACAGCACTCCATATGCATTCATGAAGAAAATGTGAATAGCTTTGTGTTTTTAGGGGATTAATCTCCCACTGCCAGCATAACTGGAGACCCTAATCCCAATCACCTAAGAAACACTGGCTATTCAGTGAGTGGTGTGGTTGGGGTTAGTTCTTTCTGACTGCAAGCAAAGTGTGTATTTTCACATAACTGGGAGTTTCCTTTTTTCTAAGACGACCTGGTAGTCACAGTTTTTACATGGTTTTTGTGCAGATTGAACAAACATGATAAAACAATGTAAATTATTTTACATTGTGATTTAGAGGTCTGATTTTGTTCCCCTTTTACAGTGCCAGCCTGGCTGTTTCCATCTGTGTCCAGTCTTTGTGCTAAGCTGAGCTAACCAAAGACTGACTGTAGTTCTTTTTTTAAAGACAGGAGACTGATGTCAGTGCAAGCAAGCTAATAATAACTTCTGTGTTCAGCCCACATGTCTGTTTTGATTGGGTCATTTATATTTCTTGTTGTCAGTTCTCATCTTTTTTTATTTTTTCATCCCATTCCCACACACACACACAAACACACACACACATTGTTATCATTTGTCTATTCTTTTCTGTCTCATTAGTTATGTGAATCTTATCTCTCTTCTCCAGTAAAGGATGACGAGAATGACACAGA
>JBAJHX010000039.1:16511145-16576315 GCA_037176925.1 Amniataba percoides | reverse complement strand
TGGGAATTTTAGCATGTGAACCCATAACTCTAACCTGTAGAGACCAGAATGTCTTTGAAATCTTTGTATCTATTATAAACAAAATCAGTCTTCTTTTGCTATAAGAACACAATTAAATCAATCTTAATTGTTACGTATATTACGTATATATACTTATACTTTTAAATTAGCGTGTTTTGACTTCTAAGTTTTATTAGAGATGATCAAACTGTTGAAAATGTATATGAAGGTCTCTGAACTGGATCTGCATTGTATAAATTCAGGTATCTTGTAAGTCTTGTCTTGTACAATAATGTAAACTCTCATCACTAGATATTGCAACAGGGACACCTAGTGGTCATAACTTGTTACAGCAGGTCCATGAGTAAGTGATAGGCAAACACACATTGATTCATTATTATTTAATGTCATCACACTACTCTACAGGCTAACAGAAATAATAGAGTTAGAAAAGAGGCAATTATGTGGGTTTATGCAGGGTGGAAAAATAAATTCATATGCTGATATGATTCCTCTACTCTCACACATCTGCTTGCGTCTTTTTCTCCACATCTTTCACTTTTACTGCCCCAAGTTTGGAAATGAAAGAAAATGTAGAAATAGAAAAAGATGGGGAAAAAAACACAGTTGTGAGGAGCAATCAGTTGTCGTGGTTTGGCTTCTAATAGGGGATTGGTCCGTAATAGGCGGTGTAGGCGGCGATGATCCCTTGAGCGTCCATCATGTCCTCACAAGCCAGGTTGGCCTCGCACACTTCTCTCAGGCTGAGGGGAGAGAGAGGACACACCGCAGATGTTATTTATGATATTCAGCATGCGTTGAGTCATGTATAATTTAATCTTTCGACTCAAGAGATCATCCAGCAACACTTTATAGCACATCACTTGGCCATGATAGACACAAATCCACAGAGCGCCAGAGTGGATTTGATGCTGATATTTGAGCACCCTTGCTCACTGCTTCTAATAGGTGACGTGAAAGCAAATGAGGTTTGAAATACCTCTCCAGCTGCGTCAGGGACAACTGTCCAGCAGCTCTCTTCTGCCTCACCACAGTGGAAGCCTGCTCTCTCTCCACGAAGGGACCTGCACATCATCATGCACATTAAATAGATAAATACACGGGATGTCCATCAGTCAAACCAAAATCAAATACACATGTAGGATTCAATTTATAAAGAGCAACTATGCAGAAATCAAGAACTGTTTTGTATTAATCCACAGTCCAGATACTGCCAGTAAATCATATAAAGAAAAAAAATAATTTTCTTGCAGTATGTTGATGAGGTACATATATATTTAAATGTTCCTTAGACATGCATTACACAAAATGTTTTGCTTGTCAAACTGTGGGAATCATTTAGTTCAGCATTTATCAAACTGACTCAGATTTATAACATCTAAATATATAATTGGTGAAAAGCATTATATTACCCTCCTGAGCAGGGTTGTCACTGGCAGGCTGCGAGCCAGCGGATGTATCTGTCAAACATGAAAGAAAATATAAGAAAATGTGGATAATTGAATGCAATCCACTGTCTACAGTTATAAAACATCAGTCAGTGGCTTTGAAACACAATACACTTGAAATATGATCACACACAGAAGTTTTTATAAAAAACTTCAAGTAAGTAAGTGCTGTGGTGCAGCTCTTACCTGAAGTCAGACAGAGGACTGCCAGCGAGCAGAGAACCAGGACGGCCAACGTCTTCATCTTCAGCTTCTTTCTTCTTTCTTCTTTCTGCAGTATCAGGCAGCAAGTAGGACCGGAGACTTCAACAGCTCTGTCACTCTTCTCTCTCCTTCTTTCTTTCTCTTACACATACATACATAAGAACACACTCGCTTTATAGATGTGGCCCTCGGCCCTGACGTGGGTGTGTATGTGGATTGGTTGGGGCATCATGTGTCACACACCCACACAGATGCAGAAATACACATTTCCGCAAGTCATGTATCCAAAAAACACATTTTATATGCACGTTTGCATAAATGGACACACACTCACACGAGTAAACACACAGAGGAGGAGAGTGGAGTCTGTTTCCAAGAGAGGGGCATTTGTTTCAAAGAACAGGTGATGTGGCTGACTCAGTTACTGAAAGTGCATTTCATGACAAATATTTTACACCTTGTTTAGGTCATTTTAGCTGCCTCTGAGAAACCAGATTGTTCCTGTGAATCTTTGCTTGCATGCGCATCCCAGTTTCATCTATTCCATCTATTCCATCTTGAAATAGCAGTTTTTCTGCGTAAAGATGAAATAAAAGTTGCAAAAAATGGCTTAAAGGCTAAAAAAAAGAAACTGATAGTATGTAGCTGCAGATTAGTCACCACCCTTCTTGCTTTTAAATTTAGCAATAATGATAAAAAGTTGAATGAAATCTAAGCTTCGCAATGCCAGCTGGCAACCTGGAGAGGTCAGAGTTTTACAGCGCGCCCACACACTTTTACATGTAAGTTACTTAGTGCATGTGGCGGAGAAAACCATGTAATGCAAACTGAAACAGAGAAAACCACCGTCCCACATTATGTGACATGATTTTAATCCGAGGGCTCTCTGTTTTATTACAAACCGCCGTGATTTCCTGCATAAAGAAAGCAACATTTAGACACAAATCCCAGTGTGTTTGAAGATTTGTAGGAGGGTAATTTGAAATGTGGGAGGATATTTATACCAAAACAAGTGGGTGGTTGGCCAATAAAGTGGCGGAAAGCTACATACGGTGGAGAGGAACATGTCATTTTATTTCATTTAAAACACTTGCCCTAGAAGTGTGTTTTTGTCATCTGTGACCAATTTTAAAACATCTTCTTTTGTGTTTTATTGGTGTATTAGAAAGAATCACTGGTAATGTTAACTGTGAATGGCAGTATCAGGAACACTGTACCTACTATATACAGAATTTTATTACCTTTCAAAAAACAATTCTTTGAACTTCCTTAATTTATGATATGAAATCTTCCTGTTGCTTTTTCTGACTGGATATTTAGATTCTGGACCGGTCCTGACAGTATTATATGGGGTGTAATTTCACTGTCTGGGTCAGTGCTGGTTCCCTGTCTCGTCTAAGGCACAGACATCAAGGATTCAACCTCAGGACAACTTTAATTGTGCACATTCGCTGCCTTGTGGCAACGTAGAAAAACAAACATCCAATATGACCGTCTTTCCTGAACTGAGCTGACATCTGTGTGCTGACCTGTCTTTGTTTGCATGAGTGTCTGCAAGAGAGAAGAAACTGATGCCCAGACGTGGTGCATAGCACAGATTCTTCCTGAAATTAGAAGAATTTGTGTCCTTGTTTAACCCCTCAAGAGCCCAGTGGTGGATAACAACTAAAACATTTACACTTTTTACTCTGCAAATACTAGTTTTTAACAGGCGTATAAGACACACTGTTAAGCATTAAAACTGTGGGACACAGCCTTTTTGTTTTTTTGTCAGTGTGAAGTTTGGGGCCTCTCGTCATGCCTCAGATGTCTATGAGCTGCTTGCTGGGTTTTCCACACAAGGAGAGTCTCAAACAAGTAAAAGTCTCTAGTATTTAACAAAACAGGAAAGTGATAAACTAGAAAAAATGGAAAAAAATGATGAACTCTTCTTTACAACCCCATTATTTATCTCATGACTATTCATCTTGTCCACCCTCTAGACTGTGAACCTGTGAATTAAACCAGATAACTGGACAATAAGGGATAACGGAGAGTAAACTAAAACATCTAAAGCAGCTGCAACAGTAGCATATAGCTTATTATTATTGATGCATCAATATTAATAATCTCATAATGTCATATTTACATCAAAAATGAATTTTCTGAATGAAATTCTTTCTTAAATGTTTCCCCCTGGATGCTCTCAGAGGCCTCTATATAATCCACCCTTCAACACTGTTCAGATCTTTAAAACACATCAGCCATTTCATCTTGAGCCATCGCAAAAGTTGGACTATCATTTAACATCTGTCATGCATTGCAAACTCTGACACTGAATGCCAAATGTTCTCACATACACATGTAGCAAACAAATAGCAGAAACAAAATTAAGACAAAAACCAATAAAGGCAATTTTATTTTTTTGCTTCAAAGCAATGGAAATAATCACTGACAGCAGCACTGGCCTGGATAAATAGGTGGATAACGTAAGAAACGGTTAGTGGAAAGTGAGCAAAACACTGCATTCGAGCAAATTGCATCAAGCTCATAAATGGTGGGAAGGTGTGATAGTAGTGGATAAAAGTTATCCTGAGATTACACAAGAGATTGTATTTGAATGTGAATTTCTGCATGTGTGTAATGATGGGTTTCTGTAACAGCTGAGTCACACTGGATGCCTCTGTGTTTATAAAATGTGTTTGCTCTGAGGAAACATTTCCCATAGAGAAAAGGCCACAAAAACAACAACATAAATTACAGAAAAGTCATGATATGCAGGCTGAAGGAAAGCACATTCACATCCAGACGATGATGATAATTCTGCATTTGACGGGCAGATACTTTGAGTTTAGTATTGGCGAGCCCTGGCTGGTCTCTGGGGTTGAGTTTGAGATCCAAAGTATCTCTGGTAGGCCTGCTGATAGCCGTGGCTATAAGCATAGAAGCGACAGGGAGAGTAGTCCTCGCAGGTCTCGGCACGCCTCTCCGCCGGAGACTTTATCCTCCTGGACAAGGGGGGAGGAGGGGAGCAGACACACAAATGCAGACAGAGATAGTTAGAGGGAAGACTGCTGATGAGAAGGAGGAGAATCGTAATCAGTCACAGATACGCAGCCGGTGGCTTCTTCCTTTGTTTTGTTACATTTCTTTTCAAGTGATTCCATCCGAGCATCATCCTCAGCCTCGGGCTCCGAGTGTTTGTGTCAGTGGATGTGTCGAGCATATGTACATGTTTATTAGCCTCATTAAGTTTTGTTTTAACGATCCATCTGCTATAATGTGTGTGCATTCTCCCGCCTGTTGCTGCTGTGGTTTCACATATGTACAAGATGAAGAAAGGGCAAAGTGCTCTGTATGCATGTCTGCGGCTTTGTGTTTTACCTCATGTAGCTGAGGCCGTTCCCTCTGGGTGGGGTGTAGATGTTGCCCCTCTGTGGCGTGATGAATGAGTTGGCTTGGCTCTGAGGCACAATCAAATCTGGAAACCACAAGACGTTACTTGACAAAAATCTTTATTTTTTAATCAGGTGAGGCATTCGCATCGTGCAGCTGTTCTGGTTAAGGTGATGTAAGGGGTGGGGTTATGTTAGTGAGGGGTAAAATGAGGATTAAATTAATTCTACTTATGTACTGTTCATATCTGTTAGAAGTGCATGCATGTTTTTCCATAAATGAGAGACAACTTTTAATCACCTTCAATGGACTCTGTGCTTTCATGAGAGTCTACGGGAAAAACATGGAATCGGGGTTAATCATAAATGATGAATCACTGTGTGAATCAAATATATTAAATGATGTAAATGGAATAATGACAGCTGAGTGAGAATGAAAGAGTTGTTGGGGAGAATCTGTACCATAGCAGACACAGAGAGAGACGACGGCACAGAGTGCCAGAAACTGAAGAAGGTTCCTCATCGTGGGGCTCGTTGAACTGCCGGCCTGCTGAGGAGAAACGTGTTTCCGTGAGTCAAGTATGAGTTTGATCAGGGAAAAAAGGAGAAAAGGAGAGGAAAAAGAGAAAGCAGCACAGATTTCGAAACTGTGGGTAAACAGAAAAGACCCACAAGCGGGGATAGATGGCTATAAGTGGCAAAGTTTCTAAATCTGCACTTGTGGCTTTGTGCATATGAAGGCTGGAACCACTCCTTTAATCTACAGATAGAAGCTGTCACATACATACACATCCGTATGTGCTGGCAAGCTGCTGCAGATATTCTGCATACAACAAACCAAAACCTATAAGATATATAAATACGTGCCCAAACACCATTTCAGCCAAACCATGAACACCACTTGATAGCTGGAACCTCAGAAAGAGAAGTGCTGTGCTGAGGTAGCTGTGTGGAGTCCAAACAGACTTAACCCAGGGAAACATACAGTAATTATAAATAAAAGACTTTACGCGCACACATGCTGCAAATGTATGCATACACACATATGCAGCCAATCAGGTGCATAAATGACCTAAGGTAAGGTGTGTCACACCTGTACAAACAGCAATGCCAGATGTCTGCAACACACACACACACACACACACAGAAACTATTCGCATGCCTGCACTGCAGAGAGGCTTTCATCCCCATCTTCTGTTTGTGGGATTTGGACGAGATTCTGTTTCGGCAGCCCTCCTTTTCACTGTCAATAGCAGCTTTCATTATATATAAACACACACACACGCACACACACACACCACTCACTGACACATGCTCACACGCATACACACACGCGCTGCTTGTAACATCAGCCCCTCAGGCAAATCTTGGCCTCAGTCGCACTCAGACTCACACTGGGCACAGAAACAGAAAGCCTCAGGCCCGAAGTTCATGAAACAACTTACAAAGTCTGGCAAGGACATCTAGACAAGAGTGTGTGTGTCTGTGTCTGTGTGTGTGTGTATCAGGTGCTGACAACAGTGTCTACAGAGTTTTATGTCTGTCTGACTCTTAGCAGTGGTCCTGGTGGGCTCATATTCCTTAAAGACAGAATGTGCCCACCTCACTGGAAAAAGCCACAGGTGGGACGCACAGAGTCTGAGTCTACACATCTTTACACAGAAACATTACTGTAGGCCTGTTGTACTATGAGGAGTGCAAGCTATAACATTAAACTAAAAATAATGCAAAAATCATGTTTAGGACATCAGCTATTAAGTAAAATTAGCACTAGCAAGTGTGGCTTGTTTAAAGGATGTAAACTACTTCTACTCTGCCCCTTCTGTTAGTCTGAAGAGATTATTTTCTTTGATGTACTTACCGTGAAAGGTATTTAAGAAGTGAGAAGTCTTGCAAATATCTCTCTGTGGGTATTTTCTCCCGAGGAATATTTCCTTATTCCTCACGGCAACGCTTTTATACTCACCTCCTTTCCCCCCACCCCTTCATTTCTACCCACCGACTCCCTCCCCTCCGCCTCCCCCTCGGCCCTCGCCCTCTCTCCTCCCTCCTCAGACAGTACTATCAGCCCTCTTTTCCAGCACTTAATCAGACTGGGGTATTAGCTCACTCTCTCCCCAGCTCCCACGCCTTCACCAAAAAACACAGTGGGTGACTGAAAGAGGGGAACGGAGAAAAACAAGCAGGGGGTAAACAGAGAGGCAGAGGGGAGGGCGAGGGCAGGCTGGCACGGGGACATCTGACCTGCTTCATAGCAGGTACGTGATAATATTCACTGCTGTTTGCCAGCATGGCAGCATGGTATGAAAAGGCCATCAACCATACAGACACAACATGGACTGACTCCACTTTGTGTGCCCCATTTGTCTCTGAAAAACCTACACAGCGATACTTGGGTCTGTGTTTGTTGATTCAGAGAGCAGACCACACTGGGGATTGTGTGAAGTGAGAATTTGGAGGAACTGTCCCTTTAACGTTCACGAATGGAAGCTGTGATCTCATATAGGCCATGAACTCTGTGTTTTCTGAGTATTAAAACAGCATGTGTTACTGCTGGTATTATAGCAACGTAAGACAGCATGTTTTCAGGAACTTCACTTTCTGGTGTTTATTAGTTCTTACATGATCCCACCTAAAAACATTCCAGCCACATATTTTGTTCATCACAAGGTTGCTGGTTGAGATGTCTATTTAAAAGGAAACTTTCAACTATTTACACGATATCTCTCTCTATTAAAGAGAAAGAAAAAGATACAAAACAACATTTAGTAACACATTTTATCGACAGAAGCAATGTGTGACACTAGAAAAACACACATTTCAGCCATATCTTTCATATGAAACATATTTTTTATGACAAATGAAAGACAAAATGAAATAAAAGTAACAAAATAAATAAAAAAAACCCCACAATCTTAAATTCAGTCTTTTTATAGGGAGAGATGTGATGAGGTGACAGACTGAAATTTATCCAAAAGTAAGATTCTGATTTAACTGTGCTCTCCAGGCTCATGATTACCAATTATATATTATACATAATATTATTACCTGAATATTGCATCTATCTCATCTGCAAGAAGTCAACAAAATCAGCCAAGATAGAATAAGATAATACAGATTAGAATCAGCTTATAACAGGTAATCATGTCTCAAAATGTTTACTACCAAGCAGCTAACAGGACCATTAAGTGGTTAAGAGTATTTGTGAGGTGGATGTTATCTGATCCGAGATCTTAGTGACTTGCTCAACAAGTCTTCAGTACACCTACGTTAAAGTCAATGTAGCAGTCACACAGAACAACATCCCCATGGTGTACATCTGAGAGTTACATAACACCTCATCACATTTGGCTTGGCCCCGCCGCTCTGTGAATAGCTGCGCGAAGGCTAGACCCTCGCCAACAGTAAACAAACCCCAACAGGAGGACGGGCCCTGCCAGGAATCAGCAGGACTCAGACAGACAGATAAACATTAAGACAGGCATAAAGATGGAGATAAAGCCCGCCGACAGATAAGAGAAGGGAAAAGTCGAGATTGGGAAAGAAGAGAGGGGGATGAGGTCAGACGGAGCAGAGAGAGTGAGAGAAAGCACATGTTGTTGCGGCGGTGGATGTTTTTTGGCGCTGGGGCCGCAGACAGATTCAGTGATGTGGTCACATTAGGCTGTTCACTCTGGAACTGCTGAGCAGCGGTTTGGTTCTCCAACACAGATATTAAATGTCCACAGGCAGATACCAAAACAAAGGAGGGAAAGAAAGATGAATGAGAGGGACTGTTCCCCCTCCGCATTTTAAAGATGTTTACACTGTTGGCGGGGATTTGTGACTATAGTTAAGTAGTTTCAGTCTAAACTTAGAGACAGGCAGGAGGAGACGTGACGAGAGGCTGAAGGAGAAAAGATGGAGAGGGTGATTGCATGGAAATAAACTGTCAAACAGGTTTTTTTTTTTGCACCCTTCTCCTCCCAAAGTTCTCAGTTATTTATGTCCATCTTTAAGTCATATTCCCTCTGTTCTCCCTGTGTGCTTCCCCCATCTCACAACCTCTAATCAGCAGTACTTTTCCCTGTTTCTCACTCCCTCTGACCGGCCACCTCCTCAGCCTTCTAATGTGCATGCAGGAAAAAACATCTGCCCCCTGGGAAATGTTATGAATGCTTGTCAGAGGGCCCGAAACATGTTTTTTTTGTAAGCAGTGAAGCGTGCCAGAGGTCCAGATAAAAGATAAATGAAAAACAGAGGGAAGTGAAAACAGGATGGGATACACCCATCGGGGCTTTGCACGATGGTTGTGGCTAACAGAGAGCACCTGTGCAGTGCATCTGGGCTTGAACTGAAGAGAGGGGTCACTACAGCGTGCGGGGGTGAGAAAAGGCCAGTTCAGGTGAGGCAGGTAGGAGATAACAACGGACTCAGTGTGAACTCGTAAAGGGGAAAGTTGCTGGATCAGATCCTACTGAGACTGGACATCATGACAGCGGGAGACGTGACAGTGGAAGGAGGGCAGGATGTGGATGGAGGGAAAGGATGAAGATGCAGAGAGAATTAATGCAGAGGAGAAAAAATTGGGGGGGATTTTATAATGAGGCCATGACCAAAAATGTGTAAAACTATCCAAATTATGTCTGCAAAAACAAATACTGTAACCTGTCTGGTCAGGCTTGTATTTCCTGCAGCGGTCGAGCAGGTGGACCTCAGGCTGCTCTGAGGCTCAGCCGGTCAGCTCGCAGACAAACACTAATCCAACAACAACTCCTTAACTGGCAAGCCCAGATGTTTTTCCTGCTATTTTTCCATCTTATATTCTTAATGTGCTTTGCCGTGATGAACTTTTTTAAAAACATATTTGAAGACAGTCGACACATTAAGGAGTGAGTGACTCAGATAGAAAACATCACGTGAGGTGAGCTGGTTCTCTGGCAGTGGGATGGAGGCAGATCCGGCCAGACTGAGGGATGAAGGACAGACATTACTCAGGCCCGTCCTCCCTCTCTCAGCCTCTGATGGGCCTGTTGTCCTGCAGCTGTGAATTCTGCCACATGAACGCCAACAAAAGATTTATGTGTTGCATAACGACGGCTTCCTGCATGAAACACGAACCTCCAAGTCTGCTTTGATTGATTTTGGATTGACATGCTGAGAAAAGCTGTTTATTATCTTTCTTTTTTGAGAAGTTGTTTTAAACCAGAGGCAGGATGGAGGATTTTTTTTCTTCCTCTGGCTTCTCTCCCTAACAAAATCCAGGGCTCACCTCTCCTCAACTCTCAAACTCTCTCCACCTCCATGCCTGCTCACTCTGAGCTGAAGAAGTATGGAGGACAAAAAAGTAATCACAAAACATTTTAATTATGCATTGTCTTGAACTTTTAGTCAGGCAGGGGAGAAAACACTGGAGAATGAATACATTGTGCTTAAGTGAAAAAAAGGGGGCCTACATAGTGGTTAGTTTCTAAAATGTCTTTCAAGGAAAGCTGCATGGAGTTAAAGGAACAGCTGAGCCTCTCCTCGACTTCGATGAGAAGAACAACAGCACTCTCATGTCTGTGGGAAGCATGAAGCCAGAAGCTGGTTAGGGATCTTCCAGAAGTAGCTGAGGTTGGGGCGAGTGCTGAATCTATTGTTTAGTTTTTTTGGTTTGTTTGTTTGTTTTTTAAAAACAAGTCTTTTACCGCTGCTAGGCAAAGTCAGTCACCTTTGAAAAGAGCTGGGCTAGTTTTCATGCTGAGCTAAGCTATTTGGCTGTTATTACCTTCATATTTTATATACTGCAGTGTAACTTATTCAAATATGTAACATATTTCCAAACAATTCAATTATATATTCCAATTTCTTTATTTTATTAATTCAGTCAACAGTCTAAAAATGAACCACATTTGTTGCTTAAATGTTCCAACTGTTGGCATTAACCAGTGCATTTTTGCAATGTTAGCCAAAGCTGCTGATAAAGACCAGCTTCTACTCCAGCGACAGTTTAAGTAATCTGAATCCTGCTGTTACATGACTGAGTAGAAATACATCTGGATGGCTGATTCCTCCGGCCAAATCATGTTTAGAGGTGGATTTTTTGGATCCTGAGCCACAAATGACTCAGAGAGTTTTCACACTCATCATCGAGAGTGTCTAAACTCTGCAAAGGTTGTGCTCCACTCGTTGTTCCAATAAAGTGAAATCCTGTTTAAAGGTTGATTGATGGTGGGGATAAGGGAGGCGGCTGGCTGAACGCTGTCAAAGATAAACGTTTCGTACTGTCTCACCTCCTTCCCTCCATCTCCTGTAATCTCTCACTCCTGCAGCCAACGTGTGATTATAGAAAAATCACATAAGTACATAATTCCAATTAGGAAATAGTTTGCCTCAGTACAAGAGAGTCTCATCAGGTTGAGTCCTGCATAATTTGGGGTGTAATCTTCGCTGAGAGATTATGAGGTTTCACAAGATTGTTCTACATTCATCTGTGGGCCACACAGACAAGACGCATATAAACTTTCACACAGCGTTTTCTCTCTGTGTGTCTCTGGAGTGTGTTTTGGTTTTATTTCAATCTAAAAGCCTCGATATAATCCTGAAACAAGCAGGATTTGGCTTTGTGAGTGAAGAAGGATGTGCTTGGCTTTGGCATGTGAGCTGGTAAAAGTTTAAGCAGACTAAATTATTCAAGCATGTCTTCAATGTGTTAATAATTGGGGTCAAATCAGGAGACGCTGCGTGTTTGTGTGTGTGAGAGAGCGGCTGTGTGGGTGCGTGTATGTGTTTCTGTTGCTGCATACCTGAGTATAATCTGCTTCTATTTCTCATAAGAGCACTATCCAACTTTTAGCGATTTATGTGCTGTTTACTTTGGTGCCCCACTGCTCTTCTGTGAAGCCAACTCTAACAAACTGACCTGCAGGGCATGCGACCAGCACCCACCTACTCCTGTCAGGAATCTCACACAGACGTACACACAGATTCACACACTCACACTCATAGATGCACTGCATCAGATAACACTCACAAACAGACAGCACAAACAAGTGACAGCAGACTGTGGCTTCGTTCATGAAAGGCAGACAAGTGCGGCAGATTGTTCTGCCCGGTGCAATCTGCTGTGGAGGAATTTCCCTGACTGAGATCCCCACAATGATTGTTATGCATGACCACGAACGCAGCAGCTGCAACAATCTGCTCATCTATAAATAAGAATCAGCTTGGAAATCTCCCTCTTTTCACCTTTATGTGTCTTTTTCTCTCAAACCTGCCTCTTCAGCAGTCTCTTCTTTTCCTTTCAATCCTTATGATTATCTTGCCCCCACTCTCCATCCCTCCATTTAAAAACAAAACTGTACTATTCTCCATCACTGATCTGCATCCTGTCCTCTTGGCTATGTATTCCTGCAAATTATGCACAGCCAAAGTCAGTCTTGGACTCTGCTCTGTTTCTGTCTGGAATTCTAAACTTGAACTTTACAGCTGGACTTGAAGCTGTTCGACTGACAAAGTATGTAAACGTGTATATATGGCTGCATATGTGGCTTTATGGAAGCTTTAGTTTAAAGCCCAGGTCACACCACCATTTAAAGCTGTACAATTTTCCGGCCAAGTCAGTTCATTCAAGTGGAATCACCCCAGTAAGTGGAAGAAGTGAAGTAAATCTGAATCTCTCATATGAAGTTCAACTTAGGTGAGCTTGTAAATCTGCGCTTTTGACCAATAGCAAGCTGGCTCTGATGTAACAGAGGTGGTGAATCCAAAAATGTGGGAATCACAGAGACAGTAGGTGGAAATATTTTGTGAAAACATGCTGAATAAATGTGCGATGAAATTTTCTAGTATGACCAGGCCTTAATACTGCCATACTTAAAGGCTGCTGCTGCATCTGTCCCAAAACATATGTAATTTTTCTATTTTCTCTGCACCTGTGACTGAAGTTTTTCATCCACATTTGACGATTTCCCTCCTTTTCTGTAATCTCCAACCATTTCTCTTAACTGCTCTCCATCCCTCTCAGCACTGAAGTAGCAGCAACTTGCACCTCATCTCTCGTCTGTTGCCATTTTTTTTCCATCTTATCCCAGCCCTCTATCTTTGCTCTCCCGTTGTGGTTGTCAAAAGCGGTCAGCATAATCACATGTATGCGGCCACTAACACAACAGGCCAAGCAGTGAACCAACACATCGTCTGCAGCTGACGGGTGACACGCAGGCAGCCATTGGCACAGAGTGACAGGGAGCCACGGGGCCCGCCGGCTGCACCCGACAACCCCTTCAGCTTCTCTCAGACTCACATTCCCGCGGCCGTCATCTTATTTTAAGGTAGTACACTCCGGCAGAAAAAAAAGGTAGAACCTCGTTAGGAGAAGTCTATCCCCGAATGACCGCGGCAGGATGTGCAACGATGCAGCTCCATAATTGTGATTGCTGAGTGGCCAGTTCCTTACCGGCAAGTTGGAGATGAGATCAGGGATCAAAAGGAAAAGTTTGATTAATTTTAGGTTAAGACTTGCAATTTCCAGTTTTCATTTTTCAGATCTATTTCAAATTTGGATCAGACATTCACAGTGTACTGGCCTCAGCTGCACTTTGAGTTTAGTCCTGATTACGAGATGCTGTCATGGGAACACTTTGACATGGTGAACATTGTATTTTCTGAACAACAAATCAACATGCTTGCATTGTCATTACAATAATATAGTTTATTGTACTTGGATGTAGAACATTTGATGAACCAAAGCAGTGATAAACAAGAAATACAGGACTTACATTATGCAGGTGTTTACAGTGACACATAAGCCCAAATGAGCTGAGTGTATTTTAAGGTTCTGTTTGTTTGTTTTAAAGTTTTCTGCCCCCTTGTGGTCACAACTAGGTATCTGTTGACTGAATATAACAACATAAATTACAGACTGTATAAATTGTATGTAAACCAGATCAATTAGAGGTTGAATCAGTCGGGTTTGCAGAGTGAAATATAGCACGTCATGACCTGTGCCAATGCGTAACGGTATCTTAAATCTAAAAGAATTATACATAAACTTAGGCCTCAGCAGAAGGTGCCTCTCTCCGATGCATTTTATACTGTGCTGAGGATTGAGAGAGCTCTACCCACAAAACCGCATACTTTATTCATAGCTGACCCTGGTATGCATGAAGTGTGTGTGATGCTGAGCTGTGGTCAGAGATACAGCAGTGTGAAACCTTAGTAATGTGTCCTCTTTCACCCCCTCAGCCGCAGAGACTGGCTGAAAAAGACTGATGCCGAAGTTTTCACCTGCTGATGTCTGCGACGCCGAGCCCTGCTGAGTGAAGCTCATGTGCCCCCTGCAGGTGTGACAGAGCGTTTACCAGTGATGATGACACTAACATGAACACTTCAACAATCCCTGCTGTTTGCACCATTGTCTGTAAAATGCATTGAATGAATACAATACAAAATAAATAAATGGAATGTATTTGGAAGATATAAATCTCGTCCAACTACGAATGTTCATATTTCTGTATTTTCATTTTTTACTGTCTGTGTTTGCCTCTTTTTACTGCTTGAGGTCTAGAATCTGTTGCCAGTGCTGTAAGCCCCCTCCTGCCAAATCAAATTAAATACCAAACATTTTCGTTAGATTAAGATAGACACAACACTAATGAGCACCAGAAGTAAAAAATTCTGTCTTCTTCGCTCGTTCTTACAAACAACACACGAATGGGGCGTATTCGTGTTACTTGTGCTTTAGTTCCCACAATTAGCTGTATGAAAGCATCTCCTCATGAGGCCTCTTCTGAGACCGCTCCTCGCAGTCTTTCCACGTCTCTGGACCTTTATGCTATTAAGCTCAATGAGAGCCTCACTGTTAGCCTGCCTCTCTGGAGCTTTCCTGACCTCTCCCTGACTGCCTGAGAGCCGCCAGCTAAGACTGGTAATGAGATATTAGCCCTGACAGTGGTAGCAGGGGAGGGGTGGAACGTGCTATTCCCTAATCTCCTCTTCTCTTTTCTTGTTTCTCGCCCTCTCAGCAGCGTCTGAAGATTTACCTTCCCTCACACTTGCAGGGAGCCGTGGCATCTCATCTTGATTCCCCTTGCTTTTCCCTCCTCTTTCTCGTTGTTCTGCTCCATTGCTCTCTCTCTCTCTATCTCTCTCTCTCTTTCCCTCCTGGCTCGTCTCTTCCTTCTTTCTGACTTTTACCACGGGACCTCTTTTTCACTCCATCTTTCTTTACTGTGGTGTATCTGCACATTGCAACAGTGTGTGTGTGTGTGTGTGTGTGTGTGTGTGGGTGGGTGAGGGACTACAGTTAAACTTCCACCTTGGCTCCACATGCCTTCAGCTGGGATTTGGGTGCAGAGGAGGATGTCTAAGTTCACTGTAGAGTATTGGAAAGATATACTGTGCTGCTTCGGATCCATTTAACAAACCGAACAAATATACAACTAAACATCCCCGTGGAGACGCTGATCTCAAATTCTTTCTGCCGTTTTAATAATAAAAAAAAAGACAGCACAGGATGGATGGCCTGATGTAAAAGGCCTTGGCATTTAAACATATTTTTTAATATCACTTTTTAGGAGCTGTGTTTTTCACTTTTGTATGCCAAAAGGAGTCTGTGGGGAGTTCGAGGAGGGGGGCAGATATGATAAAGTGTTTAGCATAACATGGATGGATTATAATACGATGGGCCACTGGGGACAGATACGTAAAAGGTCGCCCCATCATAAAGGAGCGAGACAGCAGACTGAAAAACAAAAATAACTTCACGATGTGACTGTGGTGTTGCTGTTTTATGCCTCTTAGCTTTGTTTAGCTTCATGGTCATTTTTTTTGTCTCTTTGGAGAAATTCTCTGTCTCTTTGTAGTTGTAGTAGTTTTTGTTTTGCATCATCCTGTGCACATTTTTTGTCATTTTTCTTTCTTTCTTGTTATTTTTTGTCTCTTTGTAGTTTTGGTCTGTCCATGATTATTTTGTTTCTTTTTAGTTATATTATTTGGTCATTTGGCTTTTTTTTATCATTGATCTATATACCCTTTCAGTTGTTTTGACTTTTTGTTTTCATTTACATCTGCCATTTTCTATGTTTCTTTTGGCCATATAGTATCTCTTTGGCTTGTTTTGTGTCTCAATTTGGTGATTTTGCATCTCTTTCTAGTCTTTAAACTTGTTTAACCTCTGTAGCTATTGTGTGTGTGTGTGTGTGTGTGTGTGTATGTGTGTGTGTGTGTGTGTGTGTTTATAATCCTTGCTTGTCTCTTTGTGTTTGTTTTATGTCACCTTGTACCCTTTCAGTTACATTTGCAGAGCTCTCAGGACCTGCTATTGGTTAATAAAAAGGCAACTGCACACTGGAGATGAAGAGACACTATCTGACAGTCTAAACTTCCTACAACTGTAGATAAATGCTCACACTCCTCCTCAGAGATGTTATAGCAAATACTGCACATTATGCAAAATATTAGAGGAAACCTACAAAGAAAGACGTCACTTCTATTATCTTAAAGCAAAGGTAATCTGCCATTCTGGTTTAGATTGTTTTACTGTATTTCAATGAAACCTTACTTTAGCTTTATTATGATTATTACATTAAGAAAAAAAGGGATGGGAAAAATCAACAAAAATTAACATAGGATTGGATTTAATTGACACATACTCAGAATGAGGAGCCATAAAACTGAGCTCTGTGACTTTCCAACAAGAAGTGTTAATAGTCACTTCAAATGTTATACCATTATAAAATAGTATATATGATACCATGCAAAGCTTTTTGCTGAATTAGAGAACCATCTTAATGGATCTGACTCCAAATGTGCTTCCTGAGGTCAGACGGTTTGTTGTCTAATTTAAAAAGCTCGGCGTGGTGTCGATTTTATTATCTCTCAGCAGCCACTCACAACATATAGGATCTATAATGTGCATTCCTCTGTTTCCTGGGTTTTAATGACTGCCTAAAAGCAGCAATCACAGCATCTCATTGTTAGAGACTTTGTTAAGTATTAATGAGAGCTACATTACTGCACTGTGGGCTGGAAATGGGATGTTTAGCTAGCCAAGGGCGTATCTGGCCTTCGCATGGAACTCAATAATGAAGCAGAACATGTTGTGAATTTATGGGCTACAACTGAAGACGTAAACATATAAATAAGCATGAGTCCTGCGCAACAATATATCAAGTTATTTGGCAAAAACAAGCCATCCACATGTGCGTCCCTGTGCGTGTTTTTCTATTTGCGTGTGAGAGAGAGAAAGTGGGTGGAGACAGATGCCATGCATGGAAATATGTGTGGTTTTTTTAATCAAAAATATGTTGAACACAGTGCTACTTCCATTAACAGATGTTCCCATTAAAAACTCTCAGCACGTGTGTAGCCTTAAAATAAGGAGCTGCTTAATTAGCACGTTTATTGTCAGTGCTGCTTAAGTGTATGGCATTGACAATTTCCTAATGAAAAACAACATCAGCTCACACATTAATTCTTTCTTATACTACAATAAATATGTGGCTGCTTGAAACGAAAAAACGACACATCAATAAGCTTTTCCTTTTTATGTATCATTCCCCTTCATTCCAGTCCAGAAGTGAAGAATGCAGCATTTATCAGGCCCGCGGGCGACGTGAAAACACAGGAAACGTGCGGCATGTAAAATGAAAGGAAGTACAGAAGCAGAGGGCTGCGGGAAAGCTCTCGTGTGATATAAGACTGAAACATGACCGTGTGACACTGCAGAATGTAAAATCACATCACTTCAACTCAAAGGACTAATTTCCCTTCAGCAGGACTGTGTTTTATCATGTAAGGGTGCAAAGCCTCTGAGGGACGCCTCTGAGCTCTCGCTACTCTGAATAACCTTTTGCATCCCTATTTCTGCTCTATTCAGCCCTCTCCTCTGTAATTTTTAATCACTCTGCACTCACACATCCATTCTCCACCTAATTTCTCCTTCTGCTCCTACCTTTATTTTTCTCTCAGTTGCCTCACAGTTTTTTTTTGCAGCTGTGTAGTCAACTGATTTGCAGGCAGCTCAGCTCTTCTTTGCTTCAGATTTGTGTGATATGCAGCAATCTAATTACAGCAAACGCATCCATTCTCCTGACGTGTTACGCATGCCAACGCACAGGGACACACACTAATCTCTGAACATGTTACTCCTGATATGAAAGCATCTGTGTGCGTGTCTGCATTTATGCATGTGAGCCTGATGTGAGCCACGGCAGCTTCCACACTGTCCTTTATGTCTGTGTGTGTGTTGGTGTGTATTTCTGTCTCTGGGCTGCGTTAGCGTCATCAGCCTCCATTAACCGCTATTAATGCAGTTTCCATTGCTCTCCAGCCTGTGTGAGCATCATCCACCTCCACTATCCTGTCCTGTGTCATGACAACGTCAGGCTCTCTGATTTGGTGATATCCAATTAGTCTCTCCCTCCGAGGAGAAAGCGCTCGCCACTTCAATCTAATAAGAGTCCTTCCTTAATGCCAGTGGAAGGTTTAAAGCCCAGATTACGTGCCTCTTTCAGCCTCGCCCAATCCACCCGCGCCTCTCCTCTCAAATCTACTGTACCTCACTTTCACCGCTTCGTTCTCCAGTGCTCTCACTTTCTAAACCTTTCCCTGTTGCTCTCCACCCACTCCGAGCAGTTGGCTCAGCTACTATCACTACGTGGGCATCCCAAAGTGTGAAGGGAGAGTTTTTTTGCCGTTCAGGAGGATGAAAAACCAAATGCTTAGTCAGGTCAAGTTTATTCTGAGATCGATGTGCGATCATCTCTCTTATTTCTGAGCTAGTCGAGGCCCCTTTTCTGAATCTCGCAAACACCTGATGATACAGATGTTCCTCTGCGTTATACATAAACATCATGTCTCTCACTGCAGCTGGGCCTCACTCTGCACCGCCCTCAGAGAGTAATCGATTCAAATGTAAGTAAGGAGGAGAGCAGATGAAATATCATTCATTTGTTATGGTGTTAATGTCATGAGAAAAATGTATCATCTAGTGGAAAGCTAGATGATACATACGAAATGAAATAGCCTCAACTTGTATGATGATATTTTTAACGTGTATAAGAAATCCATCTGCGCCTCAAACTATCTTGCTCTCTGCTCTGTAAATGATTTTGTGTTTAAACAAAGGGGAGAGCAGGGTAAGCCTCTTTGTGCTCTCTCTGTTGGTTCATCCTTCTGTAACTTTCAGGGCTTTTCTGGGCTCATCCCCTCGACCGCTGTGATCCTCTGAAGAGTGAGACTCTTCACTCGTACAGAGCCCTCCACGGCCTCGTGCTTTTTATAAACTGTGTATGGAATTTGAAGTGGCTTAAAGATCTGCAGAAAGGCCTGATTCTCTGCCTTTTCAACGGCAGATACCTTTATGTTTTTTCACTGTTTAATATCTTTGTTGGATTGATTTCCACAACAGCATTGTCCCTGCATGTTAATCTTTCTTAAGGAACCTGTATTTCTTTTCATTCACAAACAAACAAATGCAATATTGTACTTCTGTTAAAAGAAGAGAAGGGAAAATGACTATTTACTTCCTGCTGTTTCTCATGTCTATCATTTCTGAGTCATCTAACATCAAAGCCAAGGTCACGTCTGCACCCCAGACAGCGGGTCTCTGAATTCCTCAAAGTTTATGTGATATTCTGTTTTCAATTTCAGCCGATGATATTCTTTCCTTTGAAACCGGTCATCCTTCACGTCAGATCTCACACTGGAGCGGCCTACATGTACAAGTTTGTTGCGAATAGTCATTGTGTGGATGGATTTTGATGCAACATCGTACCAGTGGGGCGAAGGTTTTCCCTCTAAGAAAATAACAGTGAAATCATGTATTTCTCATTTTTGTTCCTGCTTTCCTTCTCGCATTCATATAACATCAAAGCTGAAGTTGCTTTTCAACAAATAGTATTCAGCATATACTGTGCGACATGAATCCCAATGTTCATCCTCCTGTTTTATATTCGTCGCGATGATGGCTGCAGGATGGCCAAGCTGCCTCCTTCCTTTCCTTTGCACAATGTTTTCATTCCTGCCTCAAATGAAATATGGCATATTAATAATTGCACACCCACACACTTGCTGCTGCACATGTAGCTCACAGCCTGCCTCAGTCTGTGAGGCGAAAAATAACAGGATTTTATGGCAGAGGGGACCTCGCGACAACTCCTCTGTGAAAAGTTCTGCATTTATGCACCGTAATCCCAATTTTTTAGCGACTCGCTGAGGAGTTTCAGAGGAACAGTGCCGGCTGGGGAATAACTCTCTCACTGTTCCCGCAATGCTCAGACACTTGAGAGAATCTAAAGGGAGGACTGATTTTTTTAACACAAGTTATGGCAATAGATGAGACATTTGCATCTTGAAGTGACACTTCAGAGCGGGAACCACATTGAAATCCTTTGCTGAGTGAGGAGAAAGCTCAGCACTGACTGTTTTTTTTACAACAACGTCTCTCCCACACAGACAAACTGTAAAGCTCTGCATGTATTTGTAGCTGATTTCACTTTTTTCACTTGGTTCACTTGATTCATTCAATGTTTAGATAGATAGATGTGGACAAATATGCTGAAAGACATGACATGAAAGACACGCAAGGCTTAAACAGTTCCTGAAAATGTTCAGGGAGACGCCTCATGACGACAAACGACGTAAGCCGAAGAAATGAGATTCAGGTCAATCTGCCCTTCAGAGAATTCTTCCCAGTGTCCAATTAGTTCAGCACGCTGGCTTCTTAATGTCTTACATAACAATGACACACAAAGGAAAATTCCCAGCATCCCTGGAAAGATACCAAGAACGGAAATAGACATTTGCAATAACAATGAAAAGAACAAATCATCCATTCATTTCTACAACAAAACAGTGCCAGCTATCATAAAGTAACAGTAAAGTAAGACAGAGTAAGTAAGAAAAGGAGGTATGGCAGTAAAAGCAGGCACAAAAGAAGGTGAACTCTTCCACCACATGAAAATGCCCTTTAACAACCAAATACAGAAGCTGACCACTTAACTATTTTGCAAGTCAAGCTGGTAAAATAAAGCCTTAAGTTACTGAAAGTGAGGCAACTCAGTGAGTATACTAACACGTTAACAGTATATGATGACTGGCAAGAAGAACGCCAACATATTCTTTAAATGCTTATTCGACAGTAGCAGCCAGTAGAGAGATACTAAGAAATTGGAACGCTTTTAAATGGAAATATTAAGTTTCTGAAGAAAAAAATCCTGTTAATCAAACAGAATGAAAATGAATATATTTACTACAGGCAAATCCATACATAAAAGACATTCACTAGTTGCCATGAAAGTAAAAGATTTAGGCTAAAACTGAAGGGATTTTGCACTTCAAAGCTTAAAGAAGCGTGGCAGATAGGAAATGGAAATGCGTAATGTGCTTGCATGAATGAGAAAAATCATTAGTTGCATTTGAAGTGAATTTCTGTAAGCCATGCCGTGGAATTTCAATCGAAAGGGGGAGCAGAGGCATGTGAAAACTGACTGAAGTGGAATTAAAATGACTTGTGCAATGTACAAAGCAGGGATGTTAAGATTTTAATATCTAACTCACAAAAACAACAGCAATCTGTCCATGAATAATGTATTTATGTAGCACATAAAAGCAGTCACACTGCGCTTTTTAATCAAGAGATATGAAGAGATGGCAGATGACAGATCAGGAAAACAACTACGTACACAATATAAAAATACAAAATAGTATAAATAGAAGATTAATGTATCAAGGCCATAACAAATTAAAAACAACATTACAGCTCTGACACATAAAAAGATTAAGAGATATGGCAGCACTGATATGCCAAAACAAACACAGAAATCATTTTAAGAGCACAGGAGTCGGGTTTAAGCAGAGATCGAACAGGATACCGACTGAAAAAAGCTTGATTGACTTCAGTTGAAAGTGATTAACAAACTTAGCTCTCTGGGTTTGAGCAACACACCTGTTATTGTATACTGGACAACCTCACAAACAGACAGGTTTGGCGGCCACGCCTCCTTCGCTCTAAAGCTCAACATCTAGTTTGGAAAATCAGTAGATGGTGAATCAGACGTTCACACAAATAAGTTCACCTCTCATCGATCCAGGTGACGGCCTTGCTCCAGCATTTTGAACTGAGCTCTCATGTGAAACAGGACGGATCAGCGTGTGCTACTGTTCACGTACTGCGCATGGATGTGACCACTTTCTCTTGTTCTGATTTGTTTTTGAAGTGGCACTTGATAGCACAGTGATTCCCAGCCAGAAGTACTTGCAGGATATCCCTGGAGGCACTTCTGCCTATGCCAGGGGGTACATGGGATGATTACATCAATGGCTCAGAAACGGAGATTAGTATGCTTGCAGAGAAGTTGAAACAGTTTAGGTAATGGGTAAATGGTTGAAAAATGTCAAGCCTCTGCCGCTATTTAAACTCAACAGCCAAACAAATGCACACCCATCCCTTCAGTGCTCCTTCAGACTGTACTCAACATGTTACTGAAGCAGAGGCACAGAGTTATTATCAGCAAGTATAAAAAAAAAGTACTTTTTCTACAGAACAGCTGCTTTCACAGTGTGATATCATTACAGAATATTATATTATTCTGGTTTTATCATGATCAGATGAGCTACTTCATCATATCATTATGAAAAAAGTAACTAGTAAGTGGAGCAAAAAGTACTAATAGTTTCCTCTGAGATCTAATGGGGTAGAAGTGTAGAATAGCACAGAATAGAATAGAAACTCTAGTCTAGTCAAAATCATGATACCTGAATAAATGTACTTAGTTACACTCAAACTAGCAGTAAGAAAGCAAACTTGAACAACACTGACATTTCAGCTTCAATCAGTAAAAATGAACACATCTGGAGCATGAGCGGTGTTGATGAAGAGCTAATGTAGTTCATCTGGATGGGCTGTCAGGGTACGTCTGGGGAAAAAAAAAACTGTCAGAAATTACCTACTTAGTATATGAGTGTGCGGCCCTGAGATGAGAGGTCAATATTGTCATCAATACCCAGTGTCAGCATGTGTTTAAATGGGATTAGGAAGTCTTCCATCTTTAAAGTAAGCTGCATGCGATCTACTGTGTGCAGCTCTCAACTGTCCACACTAATGCTGGTCCACCGTCTGACCTCATATTCAGCAGCAAACCAGACAGTCTGAGCTCTATGACCCTATTCATATGAAGCAGATATGTTCTGTTAAGATGCCAGGACTATTATTAGCACAGGTGCCACACCATACACACATTTAAACTGATATTTAAACACCATAACCCCTTTAAAGTTTGGCGGTGGCTTTTAAAAACTTTCTGTCTTCAAAAAGGCTCCAGTAGATGATGGGTTTTCGTGTTAGAAACAATATAAATAAAGACCCATCACTGACTCGTTTCTCCTGCACAACCCACCTCTCTGCTTTATCATATCTGTACACCCTGACAGCCTTATTCAAGATTCAAGAGTTTTATTGTCATTTGCACACAATAAAAACAAGTTTCACTGTACAATGAAATTCTTACTTTGCTCTTCTGTCTTCAGTGAAGATAAATAGAAAAATATAGGAAAACATAAACACAAAAATACAGTAAATAATATAAACATTAGCTCCAGTAAATACATGGTCTGTGTTACACTCTTTGCTCTGATGAAGCTGCAGGTTTGCAGAAATGTGTGAGTGTTTTGGAGGAACATTCTTTCTCCAACAATAATTTGGTGCTGTTATCTTGATTAAGACCATTTCCTCTGCCCTGCTGTCTCCACAAACACAGACCACAGGTCATCATTTAACTACAGAGCTGCTGCGAATACAGTTTCTCCTTCAGTGGGAGCAGAGAGGAGTGAAGCACAATAAAGATGTGACTGCTAGCTGAGTGAATGCTCACGTGACTGGCGCCTCTTCTCTTGTACCTTAATTCTATTTTTTGGTTTTCAAAACTTCAAACTGTGTTGATGGTCGCATGTTCCTATATTTGGGAGGCTGGCATGAAAATTAAACATATAATTTAGTCTTGGTCTCAAACAGTTCTACATCTCAGTCCAAAGTGACACAAGAGACTGTGGTTCGGTCCTGTCTAGACCCTCTCTGATTTGATTTTCACAAAAGGGTGCCTTCAGATGAATAGTTACTTTGAGCTTTTCAGTGAGGGTGGTGAGCAAACATCCACATACCCCACAGATCGTATATATACTGTATGCCTGCACTGTATACAGCAGTCTTAAATCCAGAGAGCCTGGATGTAAAAATAAAAGTATGGTTTCCTCAGGAATTCATCAGTTTCATGAAAGACGGCATTTGTCAGTGGGACTCGTACATACTTAGCTGATGTTTACACAGACCTGACAAGCTGTAAAACGCTGTCTGTGAAGGTAAGCATGTCATCCACAAACATAAACACACACACACAGCTCAGCTTGCGTCATTTTCCTGCCCCGGTGCTATTTTTCAATACTGAGTCCCTTCGTTAATCCAATTAGTAGTATTAGCGTGTTGTACGCAGACAGCAGGGGCTGGGTGACATATTGACCCACAATCTAGAGATGATAACCCTGCAGAACGGGGTTGTCGAATAGTTCAGCCCAGTTCACTGTTACTACTTTGATCTGAGGCCTCCTCTGCTAATCATCTGTCTGCATAGTTGAATGAAGCCACAGATGAAGTAGCTTATCTGAATTAGGTGCACTTACAGCAGCATTTCTGGAAATCACCACTGCTGACTCACCTGACACAAAAGTCAAAATCTACATTGTGCGTAATGTTTTCCACAAAAATCAGCTGCCTGAACACGTCTAACAGGCCTGACATAGCAGATGTGTGATGTGATGATCTTTATAAAACCTAGTATTCCTCACTGTGTTCTCGACCTACAGACTGAGGATCCAGGGTTCATGTTACACTGTGCAAAACCGCGATCTGAGTTGCTAAAGAGGCCATCTCCTTCCTATCTCCAGCCTACATACTGCTAAGGAGGCTTAGTCATTGTCTTGGCCTGTTTAAGGGCCAGGACGTGCCCTAAAAGGATGTCCTGGAAACCTCAGCTGATCAATGAGCGGCATGTGATCAACCTCGATTCCAAAGCAGTGCATGAGAAAATAGATTGTTTAATTTACAAAGTAAATGTGTGTTTTTCTTCTTTATTAAAGCATATAGTATATTCATCTTTAAAAATGAGCTTATTTTCATAGTTATTCTAAAAATTCAGATAACTCTACTCCCCACTTAATGGTCCCTGCTTCCATTGTCACTTGAATTAAACAGGAAAGAATATGCAAGAGTAAAAGCTACAGACCGGACAGATAGTTAATAACTGTGAGTAATAAATAATGTATTTGTAATTGTGTGCATTAATCCATCACCCTTTGGGTAACATTTTTTCAGGGAGGTTACTGCTATTAAAGCAAATAGATTTTTAGCGATGTGATTCACATTTATGCTTTTGAGCAAAAAACATCTAAACAACTATTGGATGGATTTCTGTGAAATTTGGGGTAAATTCTAATCACTTCTGTGGTTTCCCTGGTGTTATATACAGCCATCATCCAACCATTAAAATTGGTGCTAATGTTTTCAGGCTGACATTAAACATGGTGAACACTGTGCCTGCTAAACATCATTTAACATTGCTCTGTGCCTGAGAGTTCACACTGCAGCTACCTCTGCTGTAGACTCTTTTTTTCTCTGCAGTGAATATAGTGTGTCTGTACTTTTGATGTGATGCCATATTGGCTTTGTCTCCACTAAAAACAAAAATGAGACAATAAAAGAATTCAAGGAAAGCAAAGAAAAGGGGAAAGAAATGAATGCATGAATGAAATAAATGAAGAACAGAATGAAGCAACACTGTCAATCGAACAATATACATCATATTATAAATGTGAAGAACGGTGGTGCCGTTTTCATGTTTTCTCTGTCTCTGTGTGAGTTGGCATTGCAGTCTGTAAATGTCTGTCAAGTCTCAAAAAAAGGATGGCTGGATTATGTGAAGAATTCAGAGAGGAACATCTTCTTACACAACCTACCATCAGCGCTCTGTAGTCGTGCCATGGCTTTTTCTCAGTATTTGTCCCACTTCCAAACTGGCTAATCTGGGATCCTCCCTTTAGATCAACAGTTTCCACACGCAGAGGACAAATCGATCAAGCAAAACTTTCCACATCTACAGTGTAAATGCAGAACTTTGGATATCATTTGAATGAATCACCCTTGGGCTCTCCACCACTTTGCTGGTTATGATATTGACAATTTTCGGTCACCAAATCTGAAAAGAAGCAAAAACTTTTCTGAGGCATTACGTCGTAACAATAAAAACTGGTTGCATCTGATTTCGCACATCTTAATATGTGGCTATTGTTTATCGGTTTATTTACTGTGCCACTGGCCCTCCCACACTGGCAGCTCCCTCGCAGTGAGGGTGCCAAACCATGCTGTGAAGCTCAGACACAAATAGACATGTAATTAACTCTCATTTGGAAAAAAGCTGAATTTACTGAAAGATTCCAGACAGGAGGGACTTCACGTATGCCTTTACAATAACAGTAACAAGGCTTGAACTTGATCTAATGTCCAGCAGGTTGGATCTCTTTCTAAAACCTGATTAAGGCAATGAAATATAAAAACCCGTTTTAAGTATTAAGCACTTAAAATGTACTCAAACTCACAATCCAAACACACAATCTCCAGGGTCCCTTGTGTTTTCATTTTAATTATGAAAATCAAAGCCTAATGAGAAATGAGATATTTCACTTTTTCACGTTACAGATGTACTGTTGTGTCTCAAGGGGTGCTTGAAATGTTGCAGAAATCCTACACAGTCAAATGAGAATCCAGGGACTCTTCAGCGGGATCAGCGGTGAACAACAACCCACATGTGAGAACAGCATCTCACATGGACCTGAAACGCGACCAGCAGGTTGTCTCCTCGAGGCAAATGCATGCTGAGGTTTAGAGGGATAAGCCCGATCAAATCCTTCCAGATTGATCTTTGACACTGTCTGCCCAGCAGGTCGCACTGCTCCCTCCCAGGTGGGGGGGGGGGGGGGGATGTCAGGCGATGGGAACAAGGACGCTGGGAGTCAGGGAGGGAGGGGGGAGTGGGGTGATGCTGGCTTTGTGGAGAAGTTTTGGCTGACCTTTTTCCGGTGACCACGTGACTGGAAAGATAAGGATCTGGGGATTAAAGATGAAGGTATAAAAGCAGAACACAGACAACACACTTCACAAACTCGAGCAGAAGACAGAAGCAGCTCCGAGCAGAGATCGGCAGTGGCCTTTTGGGATATCTGTGACAGCAGGTGAGAATAAACCCGACCGCTGCTTCAGCTTTAATGACTTGACTTACTACTGACATCATGCAAACTTACTGTGCGCTTTAATGCTGCTTTAATGATGACAGCTGCTGCTTCTACAACTTTGGCAATGTTTCTTTGGTACAGAGTTTCTATTGTAGCTACTTGCGGAGTGAAGATATGATGAAATGATTCATGTCAGCACTGAGACAGGAGAGGATGTGAGAAGTCAGATGAGGGTGATTTTGATGATGTGATGTGATGATAAGGATGGCTTCAGTGCAGATGTGCAGTTGTACACAGATGAAACTGTAAGCTGATACAGGAAACAGCTTGAATGACTCAATGACAAGAGCAAAAAGTTTGAACAGTTGTGAAGTGAGGATGAAGAGGAGTGATATAAAACACAAAATCTACTCATCCTGTGCTAGCAAAGTGCTTTTATGTTGCAGTGCAAATGACTACAAAGCGGATAAATAAATGAATTGTAGGTTGAAATGCAGAAATACAAGAGGCCTGAAAAGAAACTTAAAAGGGAGAGCAGGTGTGTGTAAAGAGGATTGACTTCAGAGCCAACAGTCAGAGGAACAGATGGCTAATCAGGTGTCCATCAGCGTCTCCAGAGCGCCGCTCTAGCGCAGCATCACAGATCTCTACACATTAGAGCAGACAGGTAGCCCGTGCAGAAGAGACTGTGACCTCATCTGCAGACGATCCAGATCGACTGTCGCTGCTGCAGGTGACGCGAAGGTTACATAACGTGCCAAACCAGGGTGTTTTCCACCTCTGTCAAATGGCCTTAACAGGATTACTGGTCTCACCGGTCAGGGGAGGGGTGGGGGGGTTGGGGTGAGGAGTACAGCACTGCTGAAGATCAGGAGGACTGTGAGGATGGACGTATCACAGAAATTCACTGATGATCCTGGAACAGTTGGAGGTCAAGAAAAGAGGCTGCACATGACATCCCTGTTGTTCGGGAAGGGCAATTAGTCCACTGTGGATTGGAGTAGGATTAGAGCTAATCTGGTTGTTTAAACTAATCTGCATAATCTCCACTGACTGGCATTGAGAGCTGGAAGGAAACAGGATTAATGGAGGACATCAGAGAGAGAAGAGCAGAGGGCAAAAGAGAGGAAGAGGAGGAAACAGTGATCTTTGATGGACGTTTTCTAAATATATATATCTTCTGTCTTTTAGAAGCCCTCAGCAGAAATGAACGCCAGCCCTCCTGCAGGAAGCGCCCTGGCCCCTGGTGGAGCCACCGGCCCCACCACACCCAAGAAGGGACCACCCAAGTTCAAGCAGAGGCAGACCCGTACATTCAAGAGCAAGGCCCCTAAGCCAGGCCAGAAGGGGTAAAAAGCCACTTACATTATATTTATACATACATATTCATCAAATGTAAACAATCAAATCAGGCCATTTAAAAGGACCCGGGGCACTGACTTCTTTGTCCTCTCTTCTCCAGCTTTGGTGACGACATCCCCGGCATGGAGGGTCTTGGCACAGACATCACAGTGGTGTGCCCATGGGAAGCCTTCGGCGACATGGAGCTCAGCGACTTGGCCAAATACGGCATCATCTAAACCTGCTGCCTCCTGCCTTCCTTGCCTGCCTGTTCCTCTCCTCTATCTAATCCTCTCCGCCCTGCCTTCTCTCCAGCTCAGCTCGGCACGCCATGATAAGGCTGCCGGCAGACCCCCTAATGTCCTCTCGTCTATCTACCTCATGTGTCACTCCACTAAGTGGACGGAAAGCATAATGATATTCTTATTTTTATATTATTATTATATGATACTGTTTATAATACATATGCTTGAAATGAGAAGACGAGAAAAAGAACTCCACATACCTTGTCCCCTTCCCCTTCATCCATCTATAATAGTCTCCTCCTGACTTCTCCTCCTTCCTCTTTTGGACTCTCCTCTCTCCTCCTGCCACTCCTAACCCACGGCAATGGACGCAAGCAAAACACTAGTTAATACTAGCTGGTATTTGCTTCTAGCAGTCTATTAAAATGTAAATATTTTACTCTCAGTGTTGAACCTTTTCACCTTGTCTTCCATCCTACCTTTTGTACTTCCTCCCTCTTTTATTTTGCATTGTATTTTCTACTCCTTGTACACAAGGTTTCTGTAAACACCAGGGGATGCAAGGAGAGCGTGCATAATGCTATAACGGTGAAAACTACAATGCACCTTTATGTGATCATGGAGGATGAACTTCCTTTTGTCCCATCTGTCTCTCTCTCTTTCTCCTTGCTGCTGTGTAAACTCCTGTCCCTCTTTAGAGAAAATCAAGGCATATGTCATTTTCGTTGCAAGCACAATACCACAGAAAATGTACCATGTACTGGTGTTTCTCGATAGCCGCAGTAAAATGTGTTTATTTTTAGTACTCATGTTGTCCGTCTCTTTATTTACTGGAATTAAAAACCCGAAGAAAGGCACGGCATGCTTGAAATGAATGAATGAAAAGCAAAACATGCCAAACAAAGGGAAACAAAAAACAGTCAAGGACCTTGATTGAAAGACAAAATGACAACAGCAGTCCTCTAACTCAAATTAATGACATTTCCTTCTGTGTCTTAACTACAGAGATGTCTGAGTACATCTAATAATAATTACTGCTAATTTTAAGCCTTCCTGAAATCAGCACACTCCCACAAGGCTCTTTGTTGGAAATGGAAAACAAATCATGGTGTTTGCTTTGGGAAATGTCACGTAACAAGAAACTCTGTTCTTTCTTATCTTGTGAGGAAAATAAATGATCTGCTCTAGAAAATCTAGTTCATAAATCAAACTGTGCATTACAGTAAGTCCCTTACTATATTCAAAAGGTGAGTCCCGGGGGTTCTGATGTATAGTTCTCTGTAAATAAATGATATCCTGGACATTATATAGAATAATGATTTCTAATGATGGATACCCTATACACTGTATTACTGTGCAAACAAGAGGCTATCACCAGACCGAGGCCGAGATCTGAGCTAAACTGATGTGAATGAAAGTTAGTTTTTCAGGAATTTGCTCAGAAACCAAACTGTTGGGATCGTTATGTTAGAAGTAAACTCGTCAGATCACCAAAGTCATCAAGATCATCCAAGATTCATCTTCTGGGGAGTGTGGATGTTTGTACAAAATGTATTACCAATCTATCATCGTCATTAACAGTCCAAATCCTTGAGATATTTCACTCTCGTACTACAGTGGTGGTACGACAGACGGACATTGTCAACTTGTGCAGCTGGTTTGGTTAAAAAGAACCAAAAGAGTAAATGGTTGGAAAAATTAAGATCTTAAACTGCAAAATTCATCACTGAAACTCAACATGGCTTCTGTCACCATCCTTTAACACTGTTGTCCATCAGCAACTCCTTCCCCAGATGCTTGGGTTGCTATGGTTTCTCTCACAAAATAATGATCGCTGTCAGCACTGAGTGAGTTTCATTTCTTTCCACTTCAGCCCAACCTAATGACAGTGACTTGTAGTTGCTTTGAGATGCTTTAAATAAATGATGTCATGCTTGAATTCCACTGGTATTAAGTGGCCCATTAGGGAGACTGTAGATTTTAGTGCCTTTGAAATATTCACCAGCAATATGTTATTGTTGGTGCATACAATACACACACATACAGTATATTTGTTTACGTTTTGAAGCCAACAACTTGATTATTAGAAAGATAAAGCTGTGTGCCTCTGTGTTTTACACTACAGTGAATTTAGAGTTGAAGTGTGACTTCAGATTTCCCTGAACACACCCTACAAACTCTGTACCTGTACGGGCACGACTTGAGGTGTTACGTATGGGCTTGTAAAAGACAACAGTCAAAAGCGCTCTCTATTCTTGACGCAACTCTCCCTGCAGCTAACTCACAGACTCAAATGTTGTTGCTGTGATTTACCGGTAACTAAGGTGACAGCCGGTCCTGTTCTGTGTCCCGGTGAGGCTGGGATGAGTCAGTCAGACTCTCACCTCAGCTCCCACCCTTACATCACTGTGCTTCTCAGCCCTTCTTAACGTGCCCCTCACATGCTCCAGACACATGTGCTAGGTTGCTCCTAATAAAGTTATCTAGAAAAGGGGATGCAAATTCTCCGAGGAAGTGGATTCATAAAAGGGGAGGAGTGAACTGTGTGTTAGTGTGCATCATCACCTCCAGGTGTGTGAGCCCCACCCATAATCTGAGGGAGAGACCCAGAGAGAAAGAGCAACAGGAGGGGTCTGAAAGGAAGGTACGAGTCGGGGTGTGGGTTTTCTCTGCTCTTGCCCAACCTGCTGATCTGAGGTGAAAGCAATCCTCTCTCCCGGTGGCTTCAGACCTCTGCGACTCCATCGTGTCCCACTCTTCCTGTTACCTTGAGCTGGCAGAGATATGGGCACATCATCAGCATAGGAGGTGCTTGGCTTTATGCTAAGTGGCTGCCCGAAGCTCCAAGTGGAGAGTTTATCGCAACACTTCTAGCTAAAACTCCAAAATCAGGACTTTTGGAGTGGGATTTAGAGGTGGAGTTTGGGGGACATGTTTAGACATCTCAAAGGTTAAAAGGTAAGTTCCTCTGTTTCGATAAATCTTTGGAGATGGCCTTTCTGTAAGTTGTGCTATAAGGGTTATTAACAATTAATGTCTGCAACCTCCATCATTATCAAAAATGAGTCTACGCTAAACTATCAAAAATTCTGGACCTTATGAGCTCTCATTGTTATCAGGTTTGTTGGACAATCATCATAAATTCACCTTATCAAAATCTGTATGTCCTTGTATCAAAAAGGAAATAATACTTAAAATAAATCTGTATGATCTCCTGAATTACAACAGAAATACAAGCCAGTGTTGGTGGCAAAGTTCAGGGCCTGGGTCATATTCATTTAGCAATAAGGCTACTAAAGGTCGTATTTGAATCTCCGATGCTGAAACAAAGGCTCTGTTATGGGCTGGAGGAAGTGGCAATCAGGTATCAGGAGGGAATATCTCTCACGGTCTGTCCCTCACCTCTAATCTGTACTGCATACAAACCACAACCTCCATCTGTTCATCCCCGTCTGTCTACGGTAGATTTTTTTTGAGCTGATGCATCAGAAAAGTCTCCTTTCATGTCGGCTGCTCCTTCACAATCTTCCCTGTTGCAATTGTTTGTTCCTCCGTTCGTAGCCCTGGCAAATGCACTCCTCTGCCTTGTTCTGGCATGTTTACGCACTCCCTCCCTCTGCACCGTTCACTCTCGCTGTCAAACCACTCTCCACCTTTTTTCTCTTCCATACTGTGACCTCTGTTATGCTGTTTTCAATTTCGTCCTGCTTGTTTTGCCAGTCGATACACAGTCAGCGTGTTTTGGGGAAAACTCGTTCTTCTGTTTGTCGGCGTCAAACGTACCCATAAAATCTGTGCTGACATGTTCTTTTCGTTTCAGGAGTAAAGACTTTCGAAGGATACCTGAAACAAAGAAAACGAATCCCCACGTGGATTGCTAAGATGAACATGGCCTTTTTCTCCCAGAAATCCCTTTTCCCCTTCCTCCTCCTCGTCTGCGTCCCTCTCACGTGTCTCTGCCAGTCAGCCAACACCAGCTCAGTCAACACTACAAACGACACCCCAACCACTTCCTCTCCTTCGTCAAATGATACTTATGTGAAGGTGCCAGGCTGCCGCAGAGGACTAAACCCCATCTACAGGTACCTGTGTGACCGCCGGGCAGCGTGGGGTATTGTGCTGGAGACACTGGCCTCCTCCGGCTTCGTGTTCAGCATGCTTCTCCTCATAGGCCTGCTGCTCTGGTCCCTGTGGATCTGCGTTTCATCGAGGCAGCAGCGCAGCAGCATCGGAGGCACAGTGGCCTGCATGTCCCTGTTCCTGCTGGCCACGGCCGGGATCTTCGCCACCACCTTCTCCTTCATCATCCGCCTCACGCCTCAGACCTGCCCCACCAGGCTCTTCCTCTTCGGCGTGCTCTTCTCCCTGGCCTTCTCCTGCCTGCTGGCTCGCTGCCTCGCTCTGCTGGGCTTCGCGGCTGCCCGGGGTTGGGGTGAGCCTGCCTTGGCTCTGGGGCTGTTCGCCGTGCAGGTTATCATCTCTACTGAGTGGCTTATCCTCGTGCTGGTCCGGGACAAGAATCCCTGCGAGTACAGCCAGGAGGAATTTGCCATGCTGCAGATCTACGTGCTGTGCCTCCTGGCGATCAGCCTGATCCTCTCCCTGCACTTCCTGTGTCGCTCCTGTTTCACATACAGCTATGGCTACACGGGGCCCATACGCCAGCAGGGGAAGCTACATGCCGTACTGCTGTGCTTCACACTGCTGCTCTCCACCTGCATCTGGGTGGTGTGGATCACCATGCTCACCAAGGGAAACCCTGAGCTGGGCCATCGGCCGCAGTGGGACGATCCGGTGCTCAGCATCGCCTTGGTGGCCAATGGCTGGGTGTTACTGCTGGGGCACGGGTTGTCCCAGGTCGCCTTCCTCTGCAGAGGGGAAGCAAAGTCTAAGGATGTCCCTCTGAGCTTCGCAGGCTGGACCAGCCCCAGTGCTGACATCCCAGGACTGAACAGCCCAAAGGAAGGAAAAGAAAACGGAAGCTTTGAGAGTGATAGCGAGAACAGAAGAGGTGAGAAGCTGTCCTCATTAGCCTTAAACTGGGTGAAGGGTTGTGAATTCTGCTCAGGGGCGAGGCGAGACAATGACAATGGCTGCAACTAACAATTATTTTCAATATTTATAAAGTTTTGGGCTATGAAATACGAAAAAATGCAGACGGATTAAGTTTCTCAGTCAAAGTCGACATCTTCATTGTTCATTGCATGTTTTATCCAGTATTCAATTTGCTATCATCAAGGTCTAAATAACCACTAAATATTTATATGTGAGCAATCATAATCATCCTTTTGACACATTGTCATGAAAACGTCTCTTTTTCTGGCTTGTTTTGTCAGACGAAGTCAGAAGGACAGGATTGTTTCAGATTCATTTTCTGTTGATTGATTGATTAATTGTATCAGCATAAAGAACGGTAACACCTGATGGAAAATAACTTTTTAGAGTCACTTGATCATGTTAATTGTAAATATCAGCACAGGGTTGGCTCTATAAAATTGAAGCCTATTGCATTTGCTTGTTACAAAAGTGCACTGGGAATCAGCACTTGTGCCTGCAAATCAATGTATATGAAGTAAAAATATGATCAGATCATCTCTGCCGGTACATCGGTATAAAGTTACAAACTGAACAACAGCAGTGCAGGGTTGCAAGCCAACTTGTAGTGACTAAACATGCAGGTCACAAATGACAATTATGAAAGAATAATAAATCATAAAACAGTGGCACAACTAGAGAAATCTTTAAAACTAGTAAACTGTTAATATTAGCTCACACCATTGCTGTGTGTCAGTGGAGTGAGCACTGGTGTGTTTTGTTGCTTATGAATTTTACTCTTTCATCAGAAAGTGACAGTCTTGCTTTAAATGCCTTTTTTCTATCTCCAGCACAAAGAAGAAACCAGCTAAAATGTATATATGCTGTCCTGCTGTACAAAAGCGGTCAGTCGTTCCTCATTCACTGCTGAACTATAACTACAAGTTAAAATGAAAATGTAACCCGGATCAGTCAGCTCAGCTCTCAGTGTGGGCCTTTCTGATGAGCAGTATATAATGAAGAGATAATTAGCTAACTGTATCATGTGTTCGCCTTCAGGCAAGAGAGCCGGGCAATCTCTGCGGTCGCCCTATGAGTCTGGATTCTCCATGACAGTGAGTAATAAACTGCAAGGATTAACAATCTGATTCCACATATACTGCAATTAAGCAGCGTGACCTTTCACTGCTGGAGCAATTACGGTTAACGTCATATTGTAAAGTTAATGAAAGCCCAGTTAATCATGGCTGCTGACAGCTCTGACATGATGAATGTGAGATTATGTATTTCTGTGCTTGTGTTTTTTTAGGAGATCGACCCTGACAAAGATTTCACCATCCCTCGCCCTCAGACCACCAACTACAGAGAACCTTACGATGAATATTATGGACAAGAATAACTCATTTTCTGTCTTTTTTCTCTCTCCTTTTCTCACACAAACATGCACATAAACTGATATATGGTATACCAAAGCCAAAGCCGAGGGTGACCAAATCATGCACTAATCTGTACTCTGAGTACTTGGCACAAAAATATGTTTTTTCTGTTTAATTTTCTTGTGCATATATATGTTCGTTCACTGTTAATTCAAATCTGCAGTCAGAATGCTAAATCCTCCGTCCCCAAAAAGAAGAGAGAAGAAAAGACTCAGCAGTGTGACTCATCTGCCCAAGTTTCATCATCAACGCTGGATGGCTTCACATAGTCCGGCTCTCTTCTGCCGGGAAATCCACATCACAAATGCTTAGTGGAAGTGAGTTTCTATGATGGTGTGCCTGTGTGTGTGAGTGCACATTGTGTGCTACTCGGAGATGGTATATAATAGCCCTGAGGCGATAGAAGAGGCGTGAAACTGTCACTCTGAAGGTGCCAAACTGCAGAGCAGAGCAGAGGCATCTGTGAACAGTGGAGAGCAGGGATGAAAGGAGGAAGAACGAGGGAGCAGAAGAGAGGAGAGGAAGGGAGATTAGATGAGATGAGACAAGACAGGAGGAGGATAGGACAGGAGACCTGTCAGCACTGTAGGAGGCTTGTGCCATCACTGATTAACATCTTCATATTCAAAGTTACATTACAGTGGCTGGTTCTGTTGGCGCCGCTGCGCCACAAAAACAAGGTGCGCCTAGAAAGACACGACAAGCTACACCTCTCTCCGGCTGTACATAATCTGATGATTTTCTACATTTGCGTTATCAATAAAAAGCTTGTGTATACAATCTGGGGTTTTTGTCATACTCTCAAAGCTAAACCTTTGCTTCTCACGCTCACTATGCGCACAGATGGAACACCAAAGGCCAATTACTTTCTCAATCAGATTCAGAGCCATGCCTCCAGGCACCTGCTGCAAAACTGGAGGTTTAACCACACAGAGTGCAGGGGTGTGCAGTGCCACAGTTTGACCACCAGGGGGCAGTGTCTGTGCGTAGCAGGTGAGACTGACAAAACTAGTCAAAACTAGAAATAAGCAGCCTGAAAGCAAAGGATGAGTTTGAGCAAGAGAAGCAGTACAATACCAACGCTTGCCTGTGATATCACAGCTATCTCTATTATTCACACATTACATTATTCAAATCCAGAGAAAGTAATCTGTAGATTTAGTGAGTGATGGCCTGTGGTGGCTCAGTCGTCCACAAAGGTCAATTCCTCACTTCAATAGATGCAATCTTCACACATCTCCCCTCTCTTATCGGACGGCCTTCAATCTATTCTTCCAATTAGTCTGACTTCAATTACTCAGAGAGAACGCGCCATCAAATTGGCAATTGGCCTCTTGTGCATTAGAGCAATTAGCAGGGATATGAGGTTCCCGCCACATCCAACCCATTTACGGCCATTAACATCCAGATGCAATTAAAGATTGTTCCAGATTGTCCTCCTTTGGCAGCGAGGAAAAAGTTGGAGGTGGCGGAAGAGTTTATCTCGTGCTAGATTTGGTCAATGCAACCCAGCCAAGCGTCATTAATCGCAAGCAATTGTTGCCACCATCACTCATCCGACTCACGCTGGGTTCTGCGCCATCGAGAAAGAAAAGTTCCTGCACGGGCTGAGAGGCCTGGAATCAAAAGGTTGCATTTGTTTAATCTGCTTTAGGGTTTTGTACTATTTAAAGCGAGCTCTCTCCTGATTGGATAACCTCATTCCTGCCAAACACTGGAAAGAAAATGATAAGCTTCAGACAATGGTGGGAAGGAAATACCATGATGGTTAGCAACTCCAAATTCAAGTGGCATATCTGAGTTTGCTCCATCACCTCTTGATAACCATTAGCTAGTGGCGGTGCACAATGATAAACCTGAAGAGGAAAAGGTAATGAGTATCCAAAGACCAGTATAAAAACCAAACAGTTTATTTATTATATACATTCAATAATAATGAAGAGAATAAACAGAAGGCAGACACAAGGATGGCAAAATGAAACATTGTGAGAAAATACATGTCACTTATTGAAAAAAAATCACTTGGATAAATGAGCCTTTAAGAGCATGTGACATAAAAAAATCCACATGCAATTCAAACTCATTTATTAAATCCCTGTACAAAAAAAAAAAAAAAACTCCCACTGGGTTGACTTGAGCACAGTGCGGGGAGGTCGGGGTGGGCGGCCGAGGATCACTTTTGCTTCTATCATTCCAGCACACCTCTGCTGCAATTCTGCAGCCTTTCCAAATCAGATTTACTCCAATTAGAAGAGACAAGAAGAAAGCAAAGAAGCAACCTGCAGGAGTGACTGCAGCTGCACCGCAGTCGCTGCTCAATAACAATTACGACACCTCAACGCCAGCTTTTGCCAACTGGAACCGTGAGGTGGAAATGTTGCTAAATGAGCATCTCAGTGGGCAGGCTCGTAATAACGCTGCACCGGCCCTGAAGCAGGCAGCTGCTGCCAGATCACCAGCTTCGCCTCTGAGTGGAGACGGTTTTTGTTTAGTTTTTTTTCTCACACAACTCACGGTCGAATTATTACCGGCTGAGCCAATGCCATTATCATTTTATTTTCATTGTAAAAAGAAACCACAGGGGTCCAGACATACCAAATTAAACTTTACGCATCTGATATGACTGGTGATTACCACGGCGACCACAGAGGCACAGAGCAGAGATAACCCAGATTATTGAAGCGGACCCAGTCGGTGTCTGTAAAGCGACTGCGGGCCGCTTGCCTCTCCCCTCCCCACCACGACACTTTCTGCTGGACCTTTACCGAGACTCCTCGTCACTCCTGTCACCTCCCATCACATAACATCCCACCTCTTTCCTCCCCCTGCTATGTAAACACCCCCCAATCCTCCTCCTGATCCTCCTCCTCCAGCACTATGATTTGATTTCATGCACAAATGACAAAGATTCTGACTGACACCCTTCCTCTCTCACAAAAGCATGCATAGCAACACTTCTGATAATACTTGTAAGGAATAATAAAACACAAAAAAAGAGGTAATGCGGGTCAGAAATACTCATTGGACCTACTGCACACAGTTTTCACAATCATACACAACAACATTACCCCTCCTCGCTCCACCCTGAGCGCACTGAACCCCCTGAACATTTTTTAAAGACAGCAGGGGATGTTGTTATCCTGTCAGCTAATAATTAATGGCTCAGCATCTCACCTTCACCATCACTGCCACAATTTCCCTCGACCAACCACCCACACATTGTTTCATTGTTGAAAAGATGGCCACCGCTGGGCCACAGGGCCCTTTCGACATTGTGTGGACGTTTCCCTCCATTTACTTTGCCTGTAATTTGGCTCTACTGGCAAAAGCAAATTCAAAATATCCTCTCTTGTCTTTCTGCATATCCCTCATGACTCCATCTGCTCCGATTTCCCTTGTCAGCAGCAAACACCTCTGCATCCGCAGCGTGTTCATTTAAAAAGAAGGTGGCCAAAAAATTAGCATGTGGACTGAATTCAGGGATCGTTCTGTTTGCAGGTCGGCATTCCCAAAATTGCTCCGACCTTTTTAATGTTCATTTCATGCGCGTTTGCTGTCTTTTTGGAGACAATGCTTCCATGACATTTCACAGAGCGTTGTTTCAAAACTGTGCTGAAAAATACAGCTTCAACCCACAGATAAAAAAACATATGGTAAGTAAAAGGCAACAAAACAAAACAAATCAACCACAAAAATAAGAAATACATTAGGACCAAAAATGTGCTTTCTTCAGAAAATCTTTGGAACCAAAAAAAGGCAAATAATAGCAATAACAACATAGTGAGAGTATATGGAGATGTAATACATACAGGACAGACACCTGGTCTAGAAACTGTCAGACTGGTGAGGACAACTTTAAAACTGTCTGGACTGAACGTTCCCAGAGAGCATGATGAAGGATTTAAAATGTCAAAATGATGCGGACACCTACAGAGTATGTGGTATCCCGTCACATTAAAAGTGATGAATATAAATAGAAAAACGGATAAATTCTCATTAATTCAAGACTCCACTACATGACTGCGATCTCTTTGTTTCACTGGATTCTAATCCGGGCTGTTCTGCTGGGATCTGCTGTTCTGCAGAGCTGAGATCAGACACCATTTCCACGCACAGAACTGGAGAACAGAGCAGCTCCAGCCCGAAGCCTGCAGGCATAAATATCTCAATTGGCCAGGAGGGACTCCCATTTGGCTGACTGGCAGATGATTCGTTTCCCATGCGGGTGCTCCCGCCTCAGATCTGCTTTGCTAAATCTAGTTCATTTGTGTTCGATGGGTTCTTTGTCCATCTGACCCGTTCAGTCGCTGCTACGGCTGGAATGTCTGACGGTTGTAGGAGATAGAAAGCAATGTGCAGAGTCCTTTTTTGGAAGAAGCACTACAGAGTGAGCAGATCAGAGGATAAGCCTTGAGAGGGGGGAGTTGTCAAAATGGACATAAACGTTCGGGGTCAGTTCAAATCTGAAATGAAACCGGTCCAACGTCCACTCTTAGTGTTGCAGTTACAGTAATAAATGGATGTAGAGTGTAGACCAGCAATAAGGATAAATTAATGGCTCTGTCTATGCAACTTCTCATAAATGGCAGCAAAACAAAAATCGATGAAAGAAAAACTGAGGTAATGCAGAAAAAAACAGTCACTTGGTTTTTTTTTCCTTGTCATTTTCACTTCTTTTGAATTCTTAGTACATTTGTTTTGTTTTTTTGTGTTTTCTTTTACACTTGGGGGGTTGTAGAGGGGGCAAGGGGGGGTTGTAAAATGTTGGAAAATGACTACATAAAAGAGAGACGTCTTTCCCATGCTGTGTTGTTCATAGTTTGTTGTTGCCGGGACAACAGTGGTTTCTGTCAGTCAGATGCTCCCAAGTTCCCCCCGGCAGCATGTTCGGTACTCCAGCTTTATAAAATAACAAGAATAATTCCTACATCTTCTGTATTCAGCAGTCCGAGTTCGATTCATGTTTTTCTTACAATACCACAACAATAGACCAGAGGGACTCTGGTCAATGTAGTGTTTAAAATCATAAGTACCTTTTTTAGTAATGCTGTGGCATCATTCTGTGCAGGTCGACACTAAAGGAAAACGCAGAGGAAACCGTATACTTGGTGTTGAATGTAAGTGTATGTATATAGATGTGATTAGGGCTTAGAGGGTGGTGAATATAGTTCAGAGTCATGTAGGGGGAAAAAAGGTTTGTAGTGTGCGGGATAACACAGGAACAGCGGCCTCTCTCTCTCTCTCTTCTTGCAGGTCCCGTAGTGTTTTTAAAAACCGTCCTAAATTGTGCCCCGTAGTTCAAAGTAGGAGACTCCGCCTTTTTTATGTGGGAGACACTCGTGGCAGTTTTGTCATTGTTTCCATGTCAGCAACAGACAGCAGGGCATGGAAACAGAGTTTGAGTTTGATGATGTGGCAATGACCTCTCTTGCCACAAAAAGAACAAAAAAAAAAAAAAGAAAGGAAAAACAAAAATCACGTGTTGTCACTATAGTCCGCTGGCAGAAAAATGGAGGGGAGCTGCTGCCAAACAAAGAGCTTGAAAAAGGGGTTTTGGAGCAATGTGAATTTCCTTGGGTGTGATTTGTGGTTTTAGTAAGGAGCAAACCTGCTGTATCCCGCCCGGTATAAACTGGCCTGAAAGAGACAGAAGGGACAACCCGGTCACTGAGGGGAAAAAAAATTTACAGCTATATATTATTATTGTGAAAAATATAGAGTTCTTCAGTCTCACGAGTCTACAAATGTTTTGTTGACTCAAGAGTACAAATGTCTACATTTGTTCATTCATTTTTTAAGGACAGTTTTAGTGTAATGTCCTGCTGAGAACACACAAGAAAAAAAGTCCCCAAAGTGAATTCAAAGAAGAGCTTGACATTCCCCACCCAGAGAGGAGTGTGGATTTGAAACCTCTCATCTTTAAAAACACAAGTAATTGCTGTTTCATGCTGGTTGTTTTGTAGAGCTTGTGTCAGTTTGCTCACCATGGCTCCCACTCCGTAAGCAGCAGCAGCTGGAGCTAAAGCGTGGTAGGGATCTGTAGTGTACACCCGGCCATAACTAGCAACACAAACACAACATGCAAGAATTTAGTCATTTGAGTTTAAAAAGGACAAAAGTTCTCAAGAAGGACCCTGTGGAGTTTCTCACTACCACGAGCAGCAGGAAAGAAGAAGAGTTGTAAATGTTTTCACAAGTTATACAATGAGCAGGGGTCTCTACAAAAATCGAGATGGAGACTTCAGCATGGACACAAGATGCTTTCACATGAAAACAGTGTTTCAATAATGATCCTACATGGTTGTGAAAAACACACGAACAGCCTTTGTTTGTTTCCAAGAAATCTCCACAGGGCACCTTTAAGGCATGTGTGCACTTTGTTGATGTGCTGTATTTAATTCACTGTTTACATGCAACTGGCTAAACATGTGGCTCCAGAAGGCAAATTTAAACAGGATCCTGTTTTTAATTCATCACCAGAGAGGAAATGGTTTCAATTTCTTTAGAATGTGTAATCATTTAATGCCATTCATTTGGCTCTGTGACTATTCAGGTAAATTTTACACTGCATCTAATCCTCTGCTAAAATACAAGATAACATTTTCATGCTTAAAGTCTTGCTGGCTTTCAGTATAATCTGATCCCTTTGTATCAGTCCTCTGGAAGAGTTTCTAAATGTCCTCAAATGTTCCCAGACTCTATTACCAGTTCTGTCCCTCCATTATCAAAGACTTCGGCTACAATGTGTAAATGCTCAGTTCTGCTAAAGAAAACCACCACCATGCTGAGACTGACACCACAGACCATCTTTACATTCTGCAGCAGAGTGAGGTGTGTGTGCGTGCATTGATGCGTGTCCTGGGATGACCTCACCTGTCACTGTAGGCGGCAGCTGCGGCGGTTGCCCCGGTTACGGCCGCGGGCTGGGCGTAGCGATAGGCAGCAGCGGCAGCGGCAGCAGCAGGGTAACCTCCCTAGACACACACACACACAACAGAACTAAGTCACATGACTCTGAGGGAGGAGACACCTGGGCTAAAGTGTGTAAATGCTGTATAGAGATGAAATATACTGACATTAGATAAAATAACAAACTTATTTGTAATATTTGCGACTGACATACAAAATGTGTCTTTTTGGAATAAATTATATCACACTATAATTATTGTATGTTATTACAGTATGCAAAATTTAATGCACACTACGAAGGTAAAATTAGAAAATATGGCAAATGAATTATTTGCCTTTTTCCACTAGGAACAACTTTTTACTAACATTTAAAATAACAATTCCTTACATAAAGTATGTACACCCAAATCTACCTTATATACACACATTCACACCCAGAATACAGTGTGTGTCAGTATATTGCATCTCTGTATGGGGAAGGGGCGAGCTGGTATGGTGTTGGATGTGGGACATGTGTGTTTTATCAGTGAGACAGAGGGAGGAAATTGGACTGTCGAGGTTGAGTTAGATTGTGTTATTTCACAATACTGGGGGGGTGTAAAAACAGTGGAAGACAAAATGGATACTATGGAGTCAGACGTTCTAGCGGAGACACACAAAACTGCATTTTTGTTATTATTATTTGTGTTCTTTCACATTCAAGAGACAGAAAAAGAGAGGAGGATGGAAGGAAAAAAGTCGCACACACAAACACACCCACACAAGCCTAGACTGACTAAAAATCATCTCCTCGCACTGAGACTGCATGCATGACCCAAATTAAAGTTCAAACCTACTCAAAAAAAACACAACACCACTGCATTTGGACCTTATCAGAACAAAGCAGAACAAAGCAGGGCAAAGCACAATAGAAAGACTCCATCATTCTCTGAGACACCTGCCAGACATGGAGCAGAGGCGGAGGGGTGGGACAGAAAAAACGGGGGGCTGTTAGGCAGAGAGGGAAAGAGAGCAAGGCCTTCTGGGTGAGCGGAGAGAAAGGAGGACATGGAGCAGTAGTAGAGTATGTCTGCATGCAGCAGCTGATCAGCACATGCTTGAGTAATCATCCTGCAAGAGGTCAGGGGGGTTAATTCAGGAAGAGACCATGTTCTCCGTTTCAACTTGAAGGACTATCTCACAAGCCAGGCCGACAGTGACTGGACCTTTGCTGTAAAATGGTAGCCTCAAATTTGAAAGGAATGATGCAAGAAACCAAAAGCTTTATATAAACCAACAAGGTTGCATCCAATTTGAAAATATACACTGACAATTTGTCTTTTCCTTTTTTTATGTATGTATTGACAGGAGAACAAAATAAAGATGCTTGTCATTTTGCTCCAAAACTAGCCAACCAGACAAAAGAGACCAGGTTCTCTTTTGAACAAACTGGTAGGAAAAAAACACTCAATATAGTACAATTTAGTGCTTTAGTAAACAAACAAACAAACAAAGCCCTTCCCCACAGTTGAGGAAAAAGTGCACATTTCAGTGAGTTAGTAGAAAAATAAAGAAAAATTCAAAGCAGTGGTAATTCTCCTTTTTTCTTTTCTTTTTTTTTTTAACAACTAAAAGAAAACATGTTCCAGAAGATGATTCATAAGATCAGAGGAGGTAGTACAGTAAAACAATGCACACTGTGGGTTTGGTGTTGAGTTGACCCTACCTGAGGCAATCTGGGACTAAGGACTGAGTCCTGAAACACTAGTCTATAGAGAGAACAGAAACAACCGTTGTCAACCTGGATACACGCACTCTCTTGTTCACGCACTCACACACTCTCACACTGACGCGCGCTGCCGCATCCGCCCACAGAGCAGCCTTTTTAGTGGTGTTTGAAACCCTTGCTCCTATTACTAAGACTTCTCAGCTTTCTGTCAGATTTTTAAATCAATACAAATGATTTTGACCCAAGCTGTGTTCAAATGGTGGAAGCTTTTGTCACAAAAGCAAAAAAAAAAAAAAAAAAAAAAGACACCAACACCTTTTTATGACGAAGGATGTGTCAATTTGTCACAAGTTGTGCGTTGTGTTTCTAAACAGGTCTTTCACTGTGGGCTCATTCACTTTTATGCAGGCAGCTCTGTGCAGCGCATGACTGGACGCACATGCAGAATCATCCCCAGAGGAAAAAGAGCAGGAGAAAGCCGTGAGGGGGGGGGGGCAGAGAAGACGTGTTGGTGGAAGGTGAGTTTACTTACATATAAGTCTGCAGCGCCGTAAAACCCATCCTGATACACCACACTGAGAGAGGAAGGGAGAGAGACAGAGGGAAGGGGGAGGGGACGGTGGTAGGGTGTATTGGGAGGGAGGGGGGCGGGGTGCAGACAGAGTGGTGCACAGACCCAAAACCAGAGTGGATGAACGTCACAACACGGCAAAAACAAAAAGAGGGATCAGGAAGAGAGGGAAAGAGAGAGAGAGAGAGAGGGAGAGAGAGAGAGAGAGAGAGAGAAGACAGAAAAGTAGTTATTTCACACCCATGCAGCATGCAGAGGAAATACAAGTTCCATTTAAGCTCCACAACTGCACCCAAAGACATTAAACAACAGACTCTGGGGTCTAATAGATGAAGTTCGTTGAACTGAAATGAGACCATAAACTGCTATTGTTCCCCAGCTGGCAGAAAATCAAGGCAGTAAAGGTTACTTTGAATGGATCTGGATCATTTTATGAGGAAATTATGTCTGAGAGGTGTAGTTCTTTGGTGGAGCAGATATGGAGAGGGTATTTCCTGCATCCCCCAATTTCATCTTGTTCAGCTTCATTTGAATGTCATCATAGTAAGCAGCCGTGGGGCCATTAACCAATCACTTCTGCTTTGATCTGAATATCATAGCAGTCGCAACCCCATTAGCCAATCATCACAGCACAGCAACGACATGCACAGTACACATAGTGAAGGGAGAAAAAAAAACCATCACAGTAAACGTGAATAATTTGGAGCAAATCTGTGTGCAGGGCGACTGCTTCTGCATAATGACTGAATGTGGTTTGAGCGTGTTTATTCAAATCGCCTGATGGTGGTATGTGTGTTTATTCAAATGAACCTTCAATGGTGCAATCCCATCAGTGCGTCACACTCTGCTGAATAGCTTGAGAACTGACTGACAATGTGCCAGTTGGACTGCTGAAGAGAGTGAAGTGTGAATAATGTTTGAGCACGAGAGGTGTATGAGCACAGCTGTGCTAAACAGAGACCTGGTCAAATAGAATCTGGAAAATGATTCTGGAAAAACTATGTGGTGTTCCTCGATAGATTTACCAGGCGCTAAACATAACAATTTGAACTTGACTTTTTTATCTCTACAATGTGTCGCGTAAAACACATACAGCAGATATGCTACAGCTGCAATGAACATGAAGTCAAAAGCTCTCGCTCGGAAAATGTGTATCTCTCTTACCCAGGGTAGGCAGGGATGGCAGGCTGAGGCACAGCAGCCCGCACGGCGCTGTAAACGGGCCGGGTTCGGCCCCGGAAGGGGCCGCCACGAAATGCTGCTGCTGCTGCTGCTGTAGTAGCTGCCGCTGCTGCTGAGGGGTAAGGAAACCCTGGTACTAAAGAGGGAGAAAGAGGGGGGAGACGAAAGGGGTAAGGATGAAAGAGGAAAAAAAGAGAAGGGAGACATGGGGGGATTTAGAGAGGAGAAATAACAATGCAAGCGGGAGAAGGACAATGCAAATAGAAAAATGGGGGGAGGCCCAGGGTGAATTGAGGAGAAATGAGAGAGCAAAAGGAGAAGGGGAATAATCTGACTGTAGCCTCGAGGGCCTGATATCAATAAAAATGTCAGTGCAGAGAAATGCTAGGCAAGCAGTGCATTGATATGAATTAAAAGACTGGGATGTGACGAAAATTCAAAGTAAGATGTAGAGACAGATTTTTATGTGGGAAAAGGAGATAAGAGACAGTCTTTACCTGCGTAGAGCTCTGGTCCGTACACGGCCCCTACCATAGGACTCAATTTCCACCCCGCTGATAAGTCACACAGAGAGGAAGGGAGGCAATTAATTACTATGGGCATTTACAAAGACCAGAGAATCCTATATGCCTACTGAACTTGACCATGTTTAGTGTTTCTACATGCACACATTTTATACACATAGTTCACTACGCCATTCACAATTATTCCTCTTTGCTGTATTCATAGTTCACTGGGTACTTACAAGCTAGTTTTATCAATTAAAGTGTGATACGATGACACAAAAGGAGAAATGAGACAGTGGTCAAGAACCACAGACCAGCGGTTCCTTAAAAAACTGATCACGATTGCAGCTTCTGTAGAAGCTGCCCCACAGAGGGATACCCATGTTGTCAACTCAAAACCATGCTGCTGTAATGCAGGAATAACGGTGCTAATCGACTGAAGGTGTTACACTAGCACTGTGAATTGAATCATCTTTTAATGGAAGATTAATGTTATCAACACCTCTGTCTCTTGCACTCCTTCCTATTAGTTGACCTGTAAATCTTTCTCTTGCTCGGTCTGGTTGATCCGGAGAACAAGAGCTCAGTTTAAAAGTCAGCTGGCACTGTGGCTGGTAGGTGCTAGTGAAAATAATAAAACTAAGATAAACAGCATGAAACTGGTTTGCTGCTGGCCGTACACAGTGTGGCTGTATCGTGTATTTTAACCTCCCTGCATCAGCCTCTCTCTGTGTGCCTGCGCTATTTGGCTTATTGAGCGAGCCTCAGTTCACTGTTGGTGTGTAGCGGTGCAGGTTGTTACCGTAAGGCAGTGTGCTGAGAGCCTCTCCGTTAGGATAGGGGCTGACCATTTTCTTGTTAGTCATCACCCTGGCGGTGGCGTTATTCACCTGGGAATGCAGGAGCACACGGTCAAAGACACAGACACAACAAATCAGCGGAGGAAACTAAAGTACAACACACATACAGAATTCACAATGCTGAGGCTGGTGTGTGTCTTTATATATGTTTGGTTTTATAGCAGTATGTGCTGCTATTATGCTTGCCTCCATTTTTTATTCATCTTGGTGCATCTATGAGGTTTGGAATATTATCTTTATACGTTTACTGTTAGTGGGTCACTAAAAGTGAACAACGGAATAATTTGGAACGGATTTTATTCCCCAGTGATTCTGTCCTACGTAATTAGTCTGTTACATAACCTGGTTTTTATAGTGAAAATGCAGACTTGACAGCATAAAAGCTGGTTTAAAGATGGCTGCTGGTCCACCAACGACATGGACGCGGCAGCAACATGTCAACGAGGGGTTATTTTCTGGTAAAGAATTCTTTCTGTGGTATCTCATATTTAATATAATACACACATTAATCTACTTCTGCAGAGCAAAAAACAAAGACAATGTGTGACAAAATCAGCTGGCTGACATGTGAAAGGGCACCGGTGTCCTATTACACCAGTGTGATGGATGTGGAAAAATTTACATTGGTGAACATGTGTAAAAGCAGGTTGGGACTGTAAGGGGGATTTTTAGTCATCATGCAATTAAAAGCAAGTTGCCTGGTAGACATTTGGTGATTCATCATGGAGAGACGTAAGGACTACTGTGACTATACATAAAGAAGGGGGGTGGGGGGGCAGCAACAGAAACTACTTGTTTATGACATGCAGAGGTGAAAGACTTTTTTTTTCTTTTTAGGTGTGTGTGTCTATGTTCTGAGCAGGTTGGCTGACATTTCAGTCTAATGCTTAGGCTTTCAATCCAAGATGGCTGATAATCTCCTCTCTGAGCTTCAAAGGCTCACACTCCGGTCCCTTGATCTATCTTCATCTTCCTTTGATGGGCTTTAAGAGAAGGAGACTGTGGCTCTCTGTAATAACCCATACTGTCCGAGTATGTTGTCGAAGCACTACATCTGACTGTGTGGTGAGCTAAAGATTAATGACCTTTTGGCTAGATGAGGGGAGAGTGAGTGTGTGTGTGAAAGAGAACGAGAGACAGAGGAACGAGAGTGCACGTACAAGCTGCACTCCCATTTAGAAGGCCATTAAAGCCTCGACTGCCGTGTGCATTGCCTCGCTCAGTGAGTCATGTTCTTTATCTGCCGAGCTTCATTCAAATGGAAATGAGGTTTACCTCATTTTTCCCTCATTGCAAATGACAAGGTCAGTAGCAAATGATTCAATTAGCCTAGCCTGGCTAGCTATCTGACGCAACTGTCCGCGGGTGTCTGAGTGGAGACATTTAGAAATGTAAATCGAGTTAATGAATCAAATTAATGTCAACATTTTTCTGTATCATTGTGAAATTTTATCCAGACTTGATGGAAGTTTTATGTTGATTAGTAACAGTTAAAGATAAATTTTAGCACACGCGCGCGAGTGTGTGTGTGTGTGTGTATAATCTTGTTTGTGTCATGTGTAATCAATGAAACTGGGTTGACAGGAAGGAAGACATGCAAATCAACAGAATATGGAAGGCAAATCTCAAAGTGTTAATGATTAATAAAACATTCAGCCTCTCATCCCACTTTTGCCCTCCCAGTCCAGCCTGAACAATAAACCAGGACAAAATGAAGTCACATTTCCATATGAAACCAAACTTGTGGGGTTTACATACCTAAAATGAAATATTAAAAAAAACAAAAATACAAGGGAGAGAAAGAGGGGGTGCAAAAACATCTGTTGACAAAATTAATAATCATATAACACAGAAATTACACGCAGCCAAATATGGGCGCATCACATGACCAAGAGTGAGTAACAAACCAAAAAAAGTAAAAAAAAATTCAGCCAATCAGCAAGCGTCAGATGCAGCATAGAGACCAATCAAAACAATCGCAGCACTCCCACATCGAACACATACGAGACAAAGATGGGACAGAAAAGTTAAGAGGAAGGGATGCAGGTGAGAGGTAAAGAGACAGAGCCAGTCCATATACAAAAAAACAGGAGAACGTAAATATGGAGTGACGAGAAAAAGAAAGACAGTTTACATGAGCAACACAAAAAAAACTAACAACAATTACTGTTGAAAACAAAACATATATCCCAAGGTGCATCATTCAAATAAAGCAATTAGATTTGGTGACCATTCTCCTGAAAATCTCATTATATGTGGTGGGTTGAGAAACAGAGCACCAAAGGATGGAGGGAACAGAAAGAGAGAAGGAGAGAGAAGGAGAGAGAGAGATAGAGAGAGTGAGAGAGAGCAATCCTCATTCCCAAAAAAGGAGAGAAATAAAATAAACATGAGACACTATGCCAGGCATTAGAACTGTGTGTCACAAACTAAGACCAGTACACTACGACTACGACTACTACTACGACTACTAGTACACAGACAATTCACTACAAGAAAACCAAACCAAAAATAGGAAAACGAAAACAAAAACAAAATGGCAGCATAATAGAGACCCAAAAAACAGTAAGGTAAACCCCATATCGGTTCAGAAATGCATATGGTTACACAACACTGGCTGACTTGGTACAGGACCACACCTGAGGCAGCGTGGTTTCTCAACAGATTTTTATTTTTGCAAAAATTAAACAGAGAAACCCCAAACAGACCCAGCAGAATTTTTATGGATGATGCTAAAGACAAAGTTTTTGTTTTTTCTTCGCAGGTCTAGGTATGTAGATTTGGAAAGTCTTTGTCTAAGACACTCCTCATGGCATCCTTACAACTGTCTGCAACATGCTGTATGCCGGGATACCGGCAAGCCACGTGTTTCTACATTAGCCTGGATAAACCCATCTGCAATGTCTCAACTCACAAATGCATTGTGTCCAATTCTGCTACTTTTTTAACAAATGCTACACTATGCTAAAAGCAGGCAGGTCAATAAAATAAAGACATTCAAAATCAGAGCAGTGTTATTTGCCCTGCAGCTCAGAGGAGGGGCGGGGGGCGGGAGGGGGGGTATGCATTCACCCAAAGCAATCGAAGGCAGCAACAGGGAGCAAAGCTTCATATAATTTCTGTTGATTTTTTTTTTCATTAATCAAGAAAATGAATACTAGAGTCCAATGGAGAATTAATCAGATGGATCGTGGATAGCCGTGTCATTGCATAAAGGAGGGTGATTACATTCGGTCATTCCCAGTGAGGTGTTAATGACATGGTGGGGTGGGGAGGGGGGGCGGGCATGTGGAGAAGATATTACTGCTAAAAGATACAATCTGTTGAGCGATGATGTGTCCGTCTGTCTGTGTGTGTGCCTGTGATACTGTGTTGTGCGCTGTAACATTACATAAGAGCAACAGCTTTCTAGGGCATCACACAGCGTGGGCTTATCACATTCAAATCATTTGATAGAAAAGAAATGCAAAGACTAATGTAACTTCACACTTTACTGTACATTCTAGTGTATCAAATGCCCATTTCAGGGGTGGGGATGGGGAGGGGATCAGTTCAGTGATAGATGTTTGTACACAACTTACCGTTGCCGTAGAAACAGCGAGTGGTTACCGTGGAGACTGACAACAACACACAGAAGTCGTCAGGGAAACAGAAAAAATATAATAAATAAAGGAACAAATAATCCCGGTAACAAAAGAAACCTAAACGTCCCACCCTCCTTGCCCCATGTGAAATTAAAAAACCTGACAGCAGCAGTGTTACAGCTCAGAACAGAATATAAGAGAAAGAGGAGAGAGGGAGGAAAGGGAGAGAGGATGCTAACTCTCAATGCTTTTTTTTTTTCCAAACAGAGCTCTGAGCATCATTACCACAGTTGGACCAGTGACAGGAAGGTAGTCGGTGCTCTAGAGAACAAAAGAGATGGTAAAGGAGAATGGAGATGTGGGACAACCTCATCTTAACCCCTACAAGTGGCCTACTGAATGTGCGGCGAGGGACTGAAATACAGCGAACTGGAACACTTCCAAGGCAAAGTCAGAAGAGCAGATACAAATGCACAACACCCTCTATCACAAGAGCAGAATAGTAAAGGTTGGTTAAGCTACATCTGGGTCTGTTACAGTTAAAAGGACAAGTGGTGGTATTTTAGTTGATTTGGCGAGATCTGACTCATTCTTGTGTGGTAAAATTAGGCCACAAGAGAAGAGTGTGGGTTTGGGAACTGGTCTTGGGCAGAACGGCTATAATTTCCTGTTTTACCAGTCACCACAAAAAAAGATAAATAAATAAAAAAACATACTGAAGGTTGTATGATAGTCAAACAATAAAAATAGGACAGAAAATTGAAAACAAAACAGACAAGAATAAATGGAAAAAAAACACGGCAGACAGAGATGAAGGTAAAAAGGGGATATTGAAGTTAGATACAACTGGCTGGAGATCATTGTCAAATGAAATACAAACCAGAAAGAAAGACAAACTTGACTGGCAACAAGAGAATGGAGCGATAAGGAAGAGAAAGAGTGGAGCCGACACACACAGGAAGACTGAGGGTTGGAAAGGGCAAAGTGCAAACTCTCTTTCCCCTTTTCTTTCAACCTCTGCTACAGTTTCACTCGAAGCATACGCACACAGATACTCACACGTTTCATTCGCTAATCTTTTCTGGGGCGAGTCATGCAGTAACAGAAAGGTCCGATAACAAAACAGGACTGGTCAAACCCAAAGCTGAGGTGGGGGAGGGGTCATCTATGAAACTGGGACACAAGGAGCTAGTAAGCCTTCACCTCAGTCCATCGGCCGTCTGACAATTCACATTCAATGTTGTACTACTTGAAAGGATAGAAAGAATTCTCATGAAGAAAAAAATCATCCAGGAGGTTCGTCATGTTAATGGACATGACTGAAGGCCCCGGCCAGAGCGAGCTGAAGACCAACTGTGTCCCAATGAGGAGCGCGTGGGGGCAGCATTGGTGGGCGAGGGGTGTGCATAATCAGACATGCAGAACTGCAGGCACGACTCACTCCTCTCGTCATTCTCACCGCACACACCCATGCAGCGATGATGACACTCTTCACTCGGTGCCCCCCCCCCCCCAAACCTTTGCATGCAGAGCTGTGTCACACATACACACACCACCTCGGCTATGCTTTGCTATTGTGTTCAAATGTCTGACTAAAACTCTGCGCCGCGGAAAAGCCGTCACCTCCCCTTCGCCCAAACACTCCAGCCACACACATCGACCACAAACACGCAACCGATAAGCAGGGGTTAGTGCATGGGAGTCTGTAGGGTTTAGCATGGTCTCTGTGGCCGTGTGTGCACTCTCCGCAACCACTGACGTGTACAAACTGCAGTCGACTTCCCACACTATAATTCGCACTGTGGAGAAATCAACAGCAAGCAGACCAAGGTGAACCTTGCAGCTGATGTTGTTTGGTGCAGATTTTTAATAGCTAGCATCTCTACATGAATATCATCATTGGGTGGGAAATATAAATAATAAGTGTGTTACCTGGAGAAAATAATACTGTTCTGTGAGACCACCCACTGAGCAGAGCTAGTAGTCACACACTGCATCATTTTGCATTTTGAGAGGCAAACCAGAAAGAAAATGAAAGTAAATTCCTGATCAAGACCATGCAGGGACCCTAATGTACTTCCTGTACAGCCAGTCATGGCTGCAGAAGAATGAAATATGTGATGACACACTTGTGACTAAATGGCTTGAATAGTTTTATCTGTCATTAGCTTTGCAGATGTCCCTACAGTCAAAGTAACAAGTGACAGCCAAAATGTAACTGCCTGAGGGCAGAAAGATGTGATGGGTGAAAACCGCTTTATCATTTACGTTAGAGCATACACACAATCACAGAGACAGCCATGAGTGGGTGGAGATGCACTGAGGTGTGTATGTTTTAGAGTGCATACTAATACACACTGTCACAGCCATATATAGGTCTATTGGACTCTATATATAGAGTTAATGGTGATGAGATGCGATCACAGAGAAGCAGGTAGAGACAAAGTGAATTGTAGTTGGGCCACTTACATGAATACATTGGAAGCACACAGGAAATTGACTTCTTCAAAGCGCAGAGTTTTATTCCAGACAAAGACAAGTACAGTTTAACTTGAAGCACAGCAATTCTCTTTCTATTTCACATAAGCTACATACATGCACACTACTGGCAGCTAAGCTAGGAGAATAACTACTAACCATCTCCCATTGGCATGCACCAAGAACAGGACATGTCAGCACTCCGAACTTAAGTACAGCAAACCTTGATAAATCAATGAAAACTTACTAAGACTGGGAATTTAGCTATTCAGCCTTTTGTCATTGAGTGGAGTGAGACTATGAGGCACCCAGGTGCACCTGATTTCATGCTAACTGAACAAGTAAGTCAACAGTCCCATCACCAAAACTAATTCAACTAATAGCCATACAGAATAAACATGCAAGGAAAAAAACATCCAGCTGCCTGCATCACTGCCTCAGTTAGGCAACACATTTCCATATTAAAATACCAACCATGCACACTACAACTAAACTCATGCCAGTGGATAGCAGTAAACTGCGAGGTCACACACAGTAAATAATAGTAAATATTTATGTATAACTGTGGTATACAGAGGGCCTATATTTCAGAGTTTCTGAATGATCATACAACTGTATGATTACTGCAGTTATTTTGCTGCCATCTTCATCTCTGAGAACATGGTTCAACAAACTCTGAAATGATATGACCAATTAAAGCAAGAGAAACATCTGCAAGAAAGGAGAACTGCCAGATAGCATTGCCTCAAATAGAAATGTCTGGCCCTTTCTCCTCGGTTGGAAGAATATGTAAACAGAAATCCCGCGATTTGTCCCGCGCCAGCCTTTTGTCTCTTCAAGCCCATGCACCATAAACAGACTGAAAGATACACACTCTACAGACTTCTGTTGCTGGCCCACCATGCAGCTGATACGTGACTCGCTATAGCCCAACACCACTACAAGTACGACAGAGTACATGCAAAGTGACAACTGAAAACAAAGACAAACTGCTCGCTGATTAATCAGAGTGACTGACATCATGCAAAACTTGGGAAGAAAAACAGAATCAGGTTAAAGAAATGCCAAGGACAACACTGGTCCTTGACTGAACACAAGGGCGAGACTGATGCAGGGCAAATTGGTTCCATCAGTATCCTTTCAGCTTGCTGATTGACTGAAGGTGGAGGTGGCGGAGGGAGTATGTTGTACCAGTGGATGCAGGTGGCTGCCTTTCATTCTCGACCACAACGCAGCCCAACTGAGAGTACAGAACTAAAAAAAGGGCCTGGTCAGCCTCATCCATCATGCAGGAACTGACTGGCACTCACACACACACCCACACACCACAAGGAAATCACCACAGTAAGCCCATGCAGAAATCCCGGCTTACAGCAGCTTGGGTTAAGAGGTCCAATATGGACGACTGGCTGATTGAAACCCCCATTAAAACAAAGAAGAAAAACTGCTTTCAAAAACATAGCACATGCTTTAATTGAGAAACAAAACAATACTGAATGAAATCAAAATGAACAACCTGGACACACAGAGACTTTACATACATATATTAAAAACTCAAGTGCACAGATCTTTGGTAAGAATCCAGACTTCCATAAAGTGAACATGCGTTAGAGTTGCTGTGATTCCCAGCATGCTGCTGTTGCACCAGGAGCCATAAGCTTGTCACAACCACTTAGCCACAGCACCGGGAGAGGGGAACACAGAAGGATTTCTACACTAGGGAAAAAAATAAGAGCATCTGACAGCAATCTGCCATGCATCATCCTTTCGCTGCGTTCCTCTTGTGCCCTCCGGTGCTGACAACATAAACATCATTCCAATTGTTGCGGAAAAAAAGTTGTAACATCAGTGTGGCTACAAGTTGCGTATCAGTGGGAAAAAAAGGTTAAGAGGCAACAGCTTAATGTGGAAAAAAAATGCTGCAGAAGAAAGGTACCCAGCATGCCTTATGTAGTGTTCTTGCACCCCCAATCATTCCCACCAAAAAAACACAAAAAGGGGAGGAAACAAGTCTTTTTTAGATTTGAAAATGAAAAACACATTGCAGAGGACCAGGGAGTAGGATACCAGTGGGCTGCATCAGAGCATATCACTAAAGGGAGGATGGGAGCTAGCTGGCAGTCAGTGATCAAGCAGAATTATGATGGGAGTACAGAGAGAAGACAGAAGAGAAGAAGGGAGAGAAAGAGAGAGAGAGGGAGAGAGAGAGAGAGACAGAGGAAAATTACCTCAATCTTACGACCTTCCACCAATGTGCCGTGGAGCTTTTCCCTGGCTTTCTCTGCGTCTGCGCTGTTCTCAAATGTCACAAAGCCAAAACCCTGTGGTACACAGCAGAGGTTAAAGAGGTTGGCGGTGAGTGAGGGGGCACATCATGAGGGACCATGGAGAGAGAGGGAGGAGAATCTGTGAATCCTCAGACCTTGGAAGTGCACTCTGACATTGTTTAATAGATAATTGAGTGTTTCATAACAATGAATCCCCGAGTGGCGTCACAGACTGTCACATTAAGAGAGAAGTACCATGCAAAGTGGGAACTACTGTCAACAGTCGGGGAGAATTTTTTCAAGAGTATTTTCAAAATATCTTTGTCCACTTACCTTTGAACCCCTCTCATTGAAAATAATCTCTACGTCCAGAATCTTCCCAAATTGCTGCAAATAGATTTGAGGAAAGAAATTAGAAATCAAAGAGAGCAGCAAATTATACCAGTGAGTTGTCTCAGGATCTTTGGCTTAGCTAGATCTCAGTCTTTTAGGATGGCATTGCTGCAAAGTCAGAAGCTTCTGGCATTGTGTGAAGTACAGTTGCTTCACACTAGGTGTCACTATTATACAAAAGACAACTTCCCACATTTCAAAACGTTTCTTTCCATTCCTTTGCCTTGAACTCTGCCCTGTCCCCCTTTTTTCCTCTCACTTCGTCACTCATGCTTACACAGTGACACACATAGCAGCCAATTGTCCCCTCAAGCACCAGGAGAACACTCATGAGTGTCTTTCCTTTGTGCTAGTTTGACTCTTTTGTCTGTCTCCAAATCCCACCCTTAGTGTGCTGGCCCCCAACGCGAAGGACCCTGGGGGTGCCTCGACTGATTTATTGATCCCATTAAAAATGAGGCCCTCAACATTCCCAGTGTCTTACCCCAAACATCTGCCTGAGGTCAGGGTCCCGGAAGCGGAAGGGGATGTTTGAGACATGGAGGCGTTTCGGGGTCCCTTTGGCCTCTGAGGGGTCTCCCACTGAGCCGCCAGCTCCTGTGCCTCCTGTACTGCACTGTACACCCGCCTCCCCCTGGGACGTCTCCTCTGCCTTTCCCTGTTGGGTGTGTGTGTGTGGTGGTAGTAGTGGTGGGGGGTGGAAGAGAGAAGAAGAAATGGTTAGGAAGGTTAGAGAGGTGAAGATAAGGGTAATGAAATGGCTTATGATAGTTACTGTAGCAAAACTGTGCTACACTCTTCTTTTAAATGAACCCTACTGGAAACAGTTTAGTGTTTGAGTGCAAGGGGCACAAAGCTATTTGTGTGCAGCCTTGATATTAGAATCATGAAATAAACATTATAATACAGGAATTATAATCTCTCTCCAACGAAAGATGATTATTATATTTGTGTAGAATAGCAAAACAACAAAAAGAGTCTGGAGCCATGCTAGCAGCTCTGTACAACTCTGTAGCAGTGGAGCTAAATGTTAACTGATATATGTAATGTTATATAATGGTATAATGTTCACCATCTTAGCCAAGCATATAAGCATGAGCATTCACTTATCAGCACTGAAATTAACTCCAGCTGAGGCTGATGGAAACAACATCCATGTAGTAGATATTTGGTTAAAAAACAAAAAAAAAGTTACGATTTATGAGGGAAACATAACTGACTGTACCAAATACAATCACAGTGATCCATTCAAAAGTAGAGAAGGCATTTCACTTAACAAAAATGTAAACTTGCTACTGGCACTGGTGTTTATGACCATTATCAACAGAACAACACTACAGCTGCAATTTTATTGAATTTTTTTTACTTAATTAAAATATATTATTGATTAAAAATAATTAAAATCCTTCAGTACATCCACAACAAAACATCAAGATATCAAGTATGAGAAAAACAGATGGGGGGGGGGGGGGGATTTCCCCTACAAACACCACTGCTACTTGCTGAATACCTCTGCAATAAACATCATGACTCAATATCCCACACATCTGACAGACAACTAAACTATTACTTAGGGTTTTATAAACATACGCTGCTTACGTTGTTGGTGCTGGCGGTGGTAGTGGTGGTGGCTCCATTAGCACCAGCCCCTACCTCTGCTGCGCCTTGGCCCCCAGCACCAAACATGGTCCCGGGGCCAAACTCCGTCCCTTGTAGCCCGTTTTGAGGAGGGGGCGGAGGGGGAAAGGCTGCAAAGGGTGGGGCCACCAATCCGTCCTGTCCTCCTGTCGAATCCTGAGAGCCCTGCGGGAGCGGGTGGAGGAGGGAGGGAGGGAGAGGAGAGGAAAGAAGAGAGGGAGAGGTCTTAACATATGTAGTCAGTAAGCCTTTTGCAGCGGCTGCAGCGTCCTGTTGAGGGTAGAATGAGGGGGTTAAACCTTGCCTATTAAATTTCACTCTCTCGCTCTCCCTCACCACTCACTTACTCCCCCTTCCCCACCCCCCGCGATCATCTCCCCCTCCCTCTACCTCCATATCTCTGACAGGCATGTGTTTTCAGTCAGCCGACCATGAAATATTTACTGCAAACACATCTATTATTAAGAGTCAGAAAATTCGATACACGGTTTGAGATACAAAGATGCTTATGGGATGGATGGACATGGAGAGAGATAAACACTGTCTGTGCCATGTTAACTGCTGCATTGTGTGAATGCTTGTTCCACCTTTGTCTTTTTTTCTATTAGAGGCAATCTATAATTTAGATTAACCGTGTATCAGCTGGGACTTTGTAGCCTCGGGTCTCTCTTTTCTGCCCTGTTACAACTGTATCAGCAGCAGGATCATCTGCAGATCCTTTATAGCTGCGCTGCTGCAATGCATACACCTTCTGGTTTGTGAGCGTGTGCGCATGTGGTGACTTTGCAATACTGCTTTGTTTCAGTCATTTCACACACATGCTGAACAAAGTTTTACAAAATCTCTTTACGCCACAGATAGAGAGGCGATGGATGGACGGGATGAATAGGAAAGCTGTAAAAGAAAGAAGGCTCAATGAAGTGTGTTTGGGGTCAGGGCTGCTCCTTCTACACCAGGCCAGGCAGCATGACACACACAGCATCCAACACCATTAACCACTGGTCTGGTCTCTGCCGTGGGCTGGATCTGGCCTGGGTGACGCCTAGAGACACTCGGTCTCCAGACAGCCTTTTTAATTAGGCAGAGTAACTAAGATGCCGCAAAGCAAACGAGCACTCTCTCTCTCTCTCTCTCTCTCTCCCCCATTCTCTAATCCTATAGCTTGACTGCTCGCCGTTCTTCTGCAGTGCCGACCGCATTGGCTGTAAACAGCCGGCTGAGGCTAAAAGGGCCCATCTGCAAGACAGACAGCTTCTGGGGTCTGGGCCCAACAGATAGAAGAGGCATCAGAGAAGGCTGCATAATCCCAAAACAGGATGGGGGAAAAAATCTGGGAAACTCATCCGCTGCCACTTTCATTGTGGTAAGGCTGAATGTATGTTAGGAAAGAATGTGTGAAAGCTGATTGTGTTTTGCATCCGCTGCGGTTTCTGTCATCTAGTGATAAAAATGGACCCATCAAAAACCTGTTCAAAAACAGACGATGAGCCATTAAAATTCATTGGTTGGGCCTTAGCCTTCCCGGGCCAGCATATATCAAAGCCTAAGTGTACTTGTTAGGACATGTGAGCTCATAAACATGCAGTAGCCTGTACTCAGCCACTAAAGGGTGTGTCCTATAGGCACATCCCTGCCCAAGGCTGAGTCACACACCGAAAAATACTTGGCAGAGGCAAAGAGGAGAGCGTAAAAGAATTAGAGAAAAAAGTGACAACAGAACAAGGAGGTTAAAGCTTGTGATTAGACGGGGAGGGAATTACACCTAATCATGTTTTAACAGGAGTGCTCATCTGCATTTTAAACCCCGCTGAATAAAGAGTGTTGAGGAGAGCCGGTCAGTCTCCCACAACAAAGATATTTCATTAACGGGGACGCCATGTCATGAACACCAATCATCTAGCCTTTTTTAAGAGACTGCTGCAGGGCACCAGAGACACAGAGCACACGGTTTATAAAAGCTCTGTTTATTCTGTCTACTCTAACACATGGTTCCTAGCTGAATAATGCACTGCCGAGCCTGAACCAAGTGGACCAGATGTCATTACACAATGCTCCCACATGACTACTCATGTGAAAAAAAAAATTAAAAGGTGTTGCGATATCTAGGCTCCTACTGCAGAGGTTTAAAGACCACCGACACGGCGCTTGTGACCACGTGTGTTATTTTCATTTGAGGATTCATCATGATTAAGCTAGGCGAGTGAGTAGATGAACTCTTAAGAGACAGAGAGGCAAATGAGAGCTGTCAGTGGATTAAGATCAGAGTAGAGAGCGGTACACCCTTAAGTCTCCACAGGCATTCCTGACCCTCTGACTGAGGACCAGCACTGCCCTACATGGCAGCATCATATAGTCAAGAGGGAGAAGGGAAAAAAGAAATAATGGAAAAAGAAAAGGGGGCTTACGGGGAAGGAGATTATGGGAAATAATGACACAGCCTATTAGAGTCATGTCTGGCCTTACCTCCAAACTGAGTTTCAGCACTGAGATGAGATGCAGAACTGGCTGCTGGGCATTTAAACACGCTTTGTATTAAAATGACACAAGAAGCGATCTGAGCGAAGCAAAAAACAAAACAAAACAAAAAACTTTTTTAAATCAACAACCTGATTTGACCAATAAAACAGGACCATCTGGAGCAGGACCTATTCATCCGTACGGTTTCACTCTCGCCTCATGCCCGCACACACAAACACACAGACGTTGTGTTACCTGAGACACCATATGTTTTTCCACACATGGGGAGGATGAGGGGGAGGAGAGGCCTTTTCACGGCAAACCTTTCAAGCGTGCATCTGTGTCTGTCTGCTGACTTTAGCTTCTTGCCACCCAAGTGAAGCACACAACGGCAACAGAAACACAGACTGAATGGCCAAGTTATGATGCTACTGAAACTCATCAATCATGCAAATTCAAAACAGTTTGTCTATTAGAACCGTCTTGTGCCTGGCTGAAGACAGAAACACTCTTTAGAGCGTCTTCTCCCTCTGCAATCCGTCTCGTCTTTTCCTGTGGTTGGACAACTAAGTATGCCTGCGTTCACCCCTCCTCCTCCTTCGTCTTCTTCCTCTTCTTCCCCTTCCCTCTTCGTCCTTGCCTGCCACGCTTGATGAAAGCCAGAGGGAGATTCTTTCTTTTTTTTTTTTTTTTAAGAAACCTACAGCACCCGCCCCTCAAGTCACTCAAAGCTTTTGCTGCACCGTAATGTCCATCAAAGCGCAGGCCACAGCCCATCTCCTTATACGGTCACCTCTGTGCAGAGGCTCCCGTCTCCCCTTCCTGAGTGTGGGCCAATCAGATTACACAAAGGTTGTCCCTTCAGTAGTTCACTAGCTCAATCTAGAGGACACACGGATGAAAAATATCTAAAGGTAAAACACATTTTTCATTTTAAAAAAATCATTGAAAACAAATTGTGTAATAAACTGAGTATTCAGATCAAACATTGTGGCTTGTGCAATAACAGCGTAACAGCACCAATTACTAAGCTGTCATCAGATTTCTTTGGGACAGGCTGCAATTTGTCAATTGAGAGAAAATTAATCTGCAACCATTTTGATAATCAACTTAAAGATTTTGTCATTTTAAAGCAAAAATTTTGTTCTTCCAGAATTTCTAATGTGGGGCTGCTTTTTCAGTAATAAATAACAGTAAACCGAATCTCTTTTAGCCAGGTCAGACAAAAAAGACATTTGAAGATGTTGCCTTGGGCTGTGAGAAATTGAGACAGTGAAAAACACAAAATGATTAATCGATCGATTTGGAAAATAGTCATCAAATTAATCAATAATGAAAATAACCATTAGCTGTGACTGAAGTTACAAGAAGAAAATATAATTCAAATGGACCAAAACTAGATATTGTTTCTTTCTTTATCAGGATACCTCAGTCAGTTAGTAATTAATTTCAGCAATGTTGAGTATCAGGATGGATGAACTAATGAACAACTGTAAGAGAGGCCACACTGCAGGTAAATATTCCTGAAGGACACATACAATCCTCAGCAAAACACAATTAGTGTTGACAATGTTTCTACTAAATGATAAAAAAGGCTAACAGTCTTAACACACTTAACCTCCATCTATGTCTCAGCCTGACTTCGTCCAGAGGCGTGATGTCTCATGTGTCACTCACTAATGTGCTCATTATCTTGCAAATCACAATTTACTATGACTAAGACATGATTTTCTGTCTCAGTCGCTCATGTCCAATCACTGCTTGACATTTACACTTAAAGAATGTCCCTGACCTTTAATCCAGACTCCTTCAAAGAGGATGCAACAGCAGAAAGAGCTTCTCACCCCACACCATCAAGAATCCATAAAGCCAATACTAAAAACAACAAGCACCCAAAGGAAATATGCAAATCAAGCCAGCGCAGGTTTTGAATGTTTTAACATGCTTGCTGCACTGGCAGAGGAACAAGAAGAATTGCTTGGTACAGTCTTACATTGCTCTCTCTGAGCAGATGCAGCGGAATCCGAAATTTGCACGCTACTGTCACGACTTTTGCAGGAGAAGTTTAAATGTAAAAACCCCAAAGGCAGCTTACCTACTGCTGCAGTGTCAGCTAGGGCTTTCTGTGTGCAGAGGTACGATGCTACAGCGCTGTTTGTCATACAGGAGCAGGTAACCTAGGAGATGCCGCATACATTTAGAGCTCTGCTGCACCACATCTGCCTGTCGCGTTGCTCGCTGTGCATGTATGTGCGCTTTGGTGTGAGGTAACATGCTGAGTGTTTTCACACCTCGACTCACCGAATGCAGCCTCGGGCTGAAACAGTTAAGAGCGGCATTAGTGTTGGACAATATCATCATGGCGGTGTGGGCAGGAGGAGAGCAGTTAACCCTGAGGTGGAGCAGTGTCACACAGTGCATTAGGCCACCAATCCAGACTACTCCGCACTCTGGTTTAGTGCTTAATCTGTAGTAACAGGTGGAAATGTGTCTCTGTATTTGTACGATGAGAGGTGGCTTTTACCCGTCACTGTCTGTGAGTTGCGACACAAAAAATACCCATAATCCACAGGAAAAGTATCATGAATAATGAAAAAGTGGGGTTTTTTTTTTACCATGTGCTTACTGAAAACACACACCTGTCAATTTGTTACGAGAGTGCAGCTGCACAATTTGGTCCATTTCTCATGTGTATGCAGTTACACTCCCACTAATGCGCACATAACCCTGAGGGTAAGAGACTTGGGTGTGGATCCCTTGCAAATTCCTTCAAGGCCTGTCGCCGTATGCTGGCTCACCAAGCAGTGTTGCGGAGATAATACTGGAGGTGGAACAGTTAGGCAGCCTAAATACTCAGATGCCACTCACAGCATTGCAAGCGATCAGTGTAACGGTGTCTTGGCTTGACAGCCTTCTTCATGGGCTCAGCTCTAAGCAGGTCAGGTTAGGGGGATGACACAACACCTCTGAAGGTCTACAAATACGCACAGAGCGACGAGGGAACAGGGAGAGAAATGTCAAGTATACCAAATGTACACACATCAACAGTTACGCTGACTAAATGTTGTTGAACCGTGAAAAAAAACACAGAAAGAATAGCTGAATGCCTCGATTTCATCCTGCCACAGTAATAACGCAATCACAATTGAACAGGCAAGTCTTCAGAATCAGCACACCCCCTGACCCACCCCCAGTGCGAAGAGGTGCACACTGTCCTGAGATCACATGCTGTCTGCATCGTCTCGAGCATTATCAAACATATTTAATATTTCCTCCAGAGGTGTTGTCAAGTACGCAGCTGAATATGCTGATCTGTCACTCAGTATAACATGAAGATGGAAATTCAAGGCGATCAGAGTGACGCAGCCAAAAAAAACCCTTCAAACCTTGGCGGGATGATTGACAATTTTGAGTCCTCTTTTTTGCCGGTAAAATACAGCAGGGCTAAAACATGAAACATATTCTTTAGGCCAATACATACAAAACAGTTGCTACAGAATAACAGACGGCCTCCACCACTTGCAAGGTGTAATTGTTACATATATGTTTAAAAATACATGTTATGCCATACAGTCATGGTTCATGCTTCAAATAAATAGACCGCAACTTTGCAGCATCTGTTTCATCGTGGATTGAGCACAAAAGTCTGCTTACTAATTCACCTCCTCCTGCTGTTTGTGTTTGTTGGCATCAACCTGATATCAGCAGACAGCTGCTAGCTAGCGTTAGCTACCTGACATGTAGGGACAGAAAGAGTAGAATCTGTGCACTGATCAGTGAACTGGATGCCTCATTGATAACCAAGCCAAGAGGGCGGAACGGTGTGAACAGTATTTATCCCTCTCGTAGATGTGGCCATCTACGATCGAGCCAGAGCAGGTAGCCATGTGAAATTGTTAAAGTGCGCACACCTGCAGCAGTAAACGTGACCATTATAGTTTGACTAAAAATAATCTCCTGTGCAAGTTACAATAACTTGATTTTCATGATATAGACATGATATACATCTCACTAAAATTAAACATTTTGATCTTATTGAATTCATTCGCATATTATCCCTCCATAAATCCAACACAGTGTAAGAAGACGTGAGCTCTTAGCTTTAGTTTTCTTCAGTGGTGGCTTTAACCATCACACACAACTTGAAGCTACGGCAGGCTTTAACATTCACTTTTGTCCACAGCACAAGCTGCAGTATAGAGACGTGTCAACCAAAATAGAGTGGGACCATAAATTTTACAGAGGACAGTGTGACTGGTGGTGTGTCACCTTTAAAGTGCATTCCCACATGGAACTATCTCCCCACCTCCCCCCACTGTAACACCCCTCTGGTTACTACCGCCATCCTCCATTTGGCTTCATCCTCTTTGAAGAGGAATAATGTGTTTAGCTTACAGTTGCTCTAGCCTGCGGGGGAAGGAAAACAGAGGAGCGGGGAGAAAAAAAGATGGAGGGAGAGAGAGAGAGAGATAGAGAGAGAGAGGGAGCAAAAGAGAGGAAAAAGGGAAGAGACACGTGAACAACAATCTACACCTCTGCGTCACTGTGTAGACTTTGAGGTGCACTGTGGGTGGTTGTAACTTTTTGACCAAATAAAGAAAAATATTCCACGAAGTTACACCGCAACCTACCCTTTGAATCTTAAGTATAAACACAGCAGGGACTACTTTTAATGAAAGTGTCCACATCTCTTCTGTAATGTAGCTGTGATGAACAGGGATTAACCAATGAGCACAAGTCTTACAGACAGGCCATATGCAGGTATTGTGAATATGTGTGGCTGTGTTACCAGAGACAGAGTGTTTGCACTGTATTCATTAATAGTAACTCAGTGTCTGAGTTTGTTGTGTCATAAGAGAGGGGGGTAGTAAAGTACTCCTAGCAACAACTGGCAATTGTGTGTGTGTGTGTGTGTGTGTGTGTGTGTGTGCGTGTGTGTACAGAAACAACTGTGCCTTGGCACCTGTCTCCCTCAATCCACAGACAGATGAAGTTTAAACTGCACAGACAGCTTGGATGACAACGTTGAATCGCTCGACAAAATCTCGGGCTTCACTCGCTTCATTCGCTGTGCACATGACATGACATGACACACGCAAACACACACACAGACATACACACACACATTCTTCTAAAAAAAAAAAAAAGGGGGCGGCAGTAGCTCAGTCCGTGGGGACTTGGCTTGGGGACCAGAGGGCCGCCGGTTCAAGTCCCCACCATGGACCAGTCTACATGGAGGTGGACTGGTAGCTGGAGAGGTGCCAGTTCACCTCCT
>JBAJHX010000039.1:16491905-16511045 GCA_037176925.1 Amniataba percoides | reverse complement strand
GTAAAATGTGTGTATAATAAACAGAGTGAAAATTGTTAATTTCCCCAAGTGGGATTAATAAAGGATTCTTCTTCTTCATACATACATATGAAATTATGAAATATAACATGACACTGTGTGCAGTCAGCATGGCAGGAGCATGCAATACCCCACTATACATGCGTGTTGATACAGGTAACCAGGCAGCAGCTGCGTATACCTTGCTGTCACCTCTCCCGAACCCGACCCCCAACTCCCCCACCCTTTTAGGGCCCAAAGGATCCCAAGACCAGAGAGCAAGACAAGCTAGAACAGAGCCAGAGAACAGCTCTCATCCTCAGGCTGTCTCTCTGCTAAAGTAGCACAGACACGCCCACCATATGCTAAGAGCACCCTACCAAACATCAACTGTGTAAACATCATATATTACAATGTTAAGTAACTACTTTAACACAGCCACAAACATGTTGTTATCAGCAATCCCTGTGCAATTTCACCTCTCCATATATTGCAAACACTCTAAGGACAAAATGTTGCATAATTACAGTTTAGCAATAAGCCATTAGTATGATTTCTTCCCAAGGAATTAATGGTACTTGGCTGCAAAGAGTTAAAGAGTGAAAGGAGTCGAGCTGCAGGGACAAGCCCTGCTGTTACCCTGATGCCCTGCCAACTATCTGACAAAGGCCTCACCTGGGCCAGGAAACAGCAAACCAAAACAGGCCATACCATAAAAAGCACACCAATTACTGTTTCATGAGGCCAAACTAAACTTAAGTAAAAAAAAAATTAACAATCTTGCTTGTTTTTCTTGTTCTAATCTTGCAGTTCTCAACATGTGCATCGAGTTGTTTACAGAAAGAAGCTCTGCTTAAGAAGTGAACTTACCGGTAGCATTGCAGGGTAGTACAGCCCCATCATTGTCTGATCTAGAGGAACAACTGCTGACCAGCACTCCACTTTCCCGTTCCTTCTCCTCTCCCCTTCCCTCTGTGTCTCTATTTCTCCCCCCGTTCCTCCTTTCTCCTGCCTGCGCTCCAAGACCATGAGCTGACGATGGCTTCAGTCCACGTCTGTCTCACACATTCAAATTCTCCCTCGTTCACTCCCTCTTCCTCCTCCTTCCCTTTTGCCGGTGTGTGTCCCCTCTTCCACTTCTCCGGCACGCAAGCCTCGTCTGCCTGTCACTCTCTGCCTCTCTTTTCTTCGTCTCCCCGGCCCTGCTGCTCTGATCCCCCTCGGGCCTTTCTGTCTCTCTCCTCCTGACAGCCTGAGTCTCTTCTCGCCTCCTTTCTCTCTCTTCTCTTTGCTCTGCGTCTGTCATTCACACGCTCGCGTTACACGTCCTGCTGCTCCCCCCCTGCTTCCTCTTGTTCCCGCCCCTCTTTTAAAACTTTCCCTCCCCTCTCAGTCTCAATCCCTCCTATCCATCAAAGCATCCATCCTTCCATGTAGCCATCTAACCTCGTGTCTAGATGGAGTCAGAAAGCTGCTGTTGCTGTCTCTTCAAACCCCTGGAGAGAGAAAAAGGAACAGGAAGGAAGAAGATGCTGTCTTCTATCCACGCACTGGCTGCCTGAGAGTACAGAACACGAAGGCGACCCCCACTGCATTGCAGCTTTTTTTGATGATTTATTTATTGCGTGGCAGTCTGTCAGCTCCAAAAAGCAGCGGTAGGTAGGCCAGTCGGTAGACAGCTAGGTAGCTAGCTGCGTGGGTAGGCTCCTAGATCACCATCTCTCTGCTGCAGCTGCCTTCATCACACAGATGGAAGTCTCACAAAACTGAGGAAGAGCCACCCCCCGATTCCAGTATCTAAACCTCAACCTGCACATGAATCCGTATCACGCTGCATTGCGCCTTTTTCTTCTGGCTCGGGCTCAGTACCCTCACTTCCCACCACTGTATTGTTAGGAGGCGCTTAATTTGCAGAGATGAGAGTGCAGTTCCTTGCACCGCATTTTCATATGGGAGGGACTGAACTCTGCGGAAAAAAATCCCTGATGCCAAGCTTTCAGACATCTGCTGAGTCTGGCTAGAACTGGGTCCAGAGGGATGGAGGGATGAAGGGGAGGGCAAGATATGTGATTGGAGGTGGTGGAGTGGGGGAAGAAACGGGGCAAAAGAAGGGAGCTGGGCTGGAATGGGGGGCAGGGACAGAGGAACGGTGGGTGCAAGCGAGAGATAACGGGATAGAGAGATAAATGGATAAAGGGCTGGGTGGAAAAAAGAAAGCTAGGGATGACAGGATTAGGGCTGTAAGTGAGGAGGATGAGAGGATGAATAGGGGATGATCTGAGGATTAAGCGCACAGACCGAACACAGTGATAAACACACGCGGCCGCGCACAAACACATGGACATAATGTACACAAAGATGTGCTGTGATCACATTTGTGCTGCTGCACCTTGGTCGGCGCACACATGCGCGCACACATACACGGACCCAAACAAAGGGCAATACCCATCCCACACTCATCAGCTAATTCAAACAGAGGCCTGCTCCTTCAAATGCAGCATCTACAGATAATCAATATCACAGGCTTAACTTTTCTATAGGAATAATCTAGAACATTTTCAGGAGAATTGCAATTACCCGTGAGAAGGTTATGACCTGCAATTAGATTTAAATACAGTAGGACTAAACAATAGAAAATTGCTAAACTATGCAGCCTCTATGATGTTTTTTTTGTGAGTGCGTTATGAGCCCTCATCATTTGTGTGACCTAAACAGCAGGAGACTGACATGTGTGGCCCCACAGGTCAGAACTGCCCATACACACACACACACGCTTACCCCCTTCACAGTGAGCAGCAGGAGGCACCCACACTAGCCTGTCACCGTTTAACACACTCATATTGACACAAGCAGACCTACAGGCACTTCAAGCACACATACATAACATTAGACAGGAGTATTACCGAGACAAATGTACAGCAGCGGTGAACAAGCCAACCCCGGCTGAGCTAGGCTTGGCCAGCTCCATTTGCATGATAACCAGCAGCTAGTGTGCTGGAGACTCTTAATATGTGTGCTCAAGGGCAGAATACATTAGCGGGGACGAGTTTTAAATCATTTATAAAACAAATGCAGCAGTGTGCGTCGGCTCCGAATTTAACAGATAACAAGGGGAGCAGTGCAGATCACAAGTGTTCTCGGCCCAGGTGTTTGTCTTACAAGCAGACGAAGCCGGGCAGGCGCGGGCCGAGACTGGAATATAAGTCTGTTCTGACTGTGCAGCTGACGATTGTATGATTCTCTGCCCCGCAGGCAAGCCATCTTAAATAACTTGCTTCCATTTCTGTTTCACCTCTGCTCCACTTCTCTGTCTCATCCTATCATTCCCTTTTTTTGCCTGATTTCTCTCTATTGCCATCTTTCCTCTTTGTTGTCAGGTCAGCATCCAAACAGAAATAACTCAATGCTAGACACAAGGGAGGGGGGGGAATCGAAATCTACATAAAATTCACTTTGAACCTGAAAGCCAAATTCTTATAGCGTCGGCCTCTTTAAGTCTTTCTCGCGCACTATCAGAGGCTTGTGTTCCCAAGAAAGGAGATGCCAAGGGTAGAGCGGGATTGGAGAGTCGAGCAGAGAGACAAAAAGGAATACATAAGAGGGGGTGAGGCCTATGAGAATCACCCATGTTGTGATGTGGGGAGTGAGGGCTGGGGGGGCGAGCAGGCTCACAGACCAACACTCCCCTCCTGTGGCACTGCCAGAGAGTTGCACATCCCAGCGATGAGCCAGGGACGCACGCACACAAACAAAAGGACACGCACACGCCAGCTCTCGAGATACAGAGGCCTTTCTCATGAGCACTCGAACGGCGTTTGAGCACACGTGTACACACACACACACACACACACACACACACACACACACACAAAGACGCGCGCGAATGCTGAGCTGGTTTGCTGGTTTGAGCCGCTCAATGTGCTCTGCTGCTTCGAGGTAGATAAGAAAATATTCAAGCCACCCTGCCGCTGTGCTGCACACATAAGGCACTCATTACTGAGAGAAATATGCATGGAGAGACACTTAGAATGAGAAAGAGACAGAGTGAGTGAGAGAGGCATAAAAAAAGAGAGAAAGTGAGAGAGGACAGGCGCGGGATTGTGAAACAGCACCGCATGCAGAGCTTAGCTTTAAAAAAAGTGATAGCGTTATTTCTCTCTGCTTTCTCTCTAAGGGTCAAGCCTTTGAAAGAGAAACTCAATCACTACCAGTTCCCCTTTCATCAGTTCTTCTAACAGCCATCATTTACACACTTCCAAAGGCTGCAGCAGAAGAAAAATGAAAGTGCCCCTGCGGGACTTCATAATTGTCTCGGTAATGATGTAGCAGCGCAACAGAGGCAGCTATAAGTCTAGATGGACGACACAAGGTTCCCCTGGACGAGGAGAATTACGAGTTGGCTTCTAAAATTATGTGGATTATACTGTACTCTAAAAAATGGCAACTTTTAGGTCAAATTTTAGGAGTAACCAGACTCTCAACACTCCAACTCTCCTACAAGAAGGGCAATAAGTGGCTGGAAACTAGCATGTCTCAAGAGTCAAGGATTCTGCGTTACATAATTTTCTAAAATCATTGTTCCAGAGGTTTGCAAGCAGTCACTAATCTCTTACCTGACTGTGAGGTGGGTATCCATGGAAACCGGGGTTTAAAGGCTCATTGTTCTGCAAGAGACAACAGGAGGGAAGAGAGCAGTGTAAGTGGCAGGGCTTTTGAAAATTGAGTGGATGCAGCATGACAGTCCGAAACTTTTACATTTCGACTGAAATGCACTTTCAGACAAACTAACTTGAGAAAAACAATCTAACATGAAATGGTGGATTAAGTAGATTTCTTTTAAATTTCTTGTATTATCATCATTGTATTATTATTGTGATTATGAAATATTAAAAAAAAAAAGATGCTTGTCAAAAGAACAAAGTTCAAAGACGGACAGAAGACTCTTCCCTGAAGAAAAAGACTGAGTGAATTAAGTTAACAGTTAACAGACTGTGTGGATGCCGTGACTGATGAACCATCGCTGCGGTTTTCATATTCTGCCACACTAACCAATCAAAATTCACTAGCAGAGGGAGAGCCCCCCATCCCTCGTCGACCCTGCCCCAGAAACCAGTGTTGTGGTTAATTGCTCAGTAATTACTTTTAATTAGATTATTTCTATCTCTCTTCCTCTCTTTTCTCCCTGACTATTATTTTCTCCTCCGTGTCATTTTGCCCCGGCAAGAGCAGCCTTTGTTTGCCGCAGTGCTAGGTGAGAAAGAGGCAAAAGGAAAAGACAGAAAGACAAAGAGGGTGAAGGGGGGAGTGGGGGCATGGGGAGGACTGGAACAATGGGAAAGTTAACCAAACGATGGTATTTTGACAGCAGTGAGAGAGATGACACCAGCACAGAGCCTGCTGGCATGACTCGCAGAGAAAACATGACCGCCTAGTGAGACTCATGCCGAGGCAAGAAGGGAAGGGGTGAGGAGGGGCAAGTCTGAAGGAGGGGGTGAAAGAAAGACGTGTGTGCGCACGTGTGTGTGTGTGTGTGTGTGTGTGTGTTGGGGGATGGGGTGGTTGTCTTTTGAACTGCTGGTGTTTTCACTGCATTTAATGCGCAGGAGTAAGGAGCAGAAGAAATGTTTCAGATCCATGTGCTGCCCCCTCGGCCTAGATGTGCCCGTCCAGTCAAACAGCAAACAGCTTGAGAGTGGGCCGTGTAACGCCACAGCCATGAGAAGGCCAGATTTGGCTTCTGAGGAGAGTCAACAGAGTTAACCTCCTGGCCCTGACCTCCAACTGCCTCCTGCGGGAATCACTTCCTGATAGCATTTATCCAGCCAATCAAGGGCAAAGCTTTGTGAGACAGAGAGCCACGGTGATGGCGGACGACATACACTGCTTCTATAAACATACAGGAGAACAGCAATCAAAGCTGATCCCAAGGAGCTGGCTCATGCAGTGCAACTCTTTGTGAGACGAGGACTTGGAGATTTGTTAGCTAAGACCAAAAACAGATGTGCTGATGATGTTTGGATGAATAAAGAAAGGGGGGGCTTGTCTAGACAGAGCTGGAAAGAGGAAAGCCAAGGGGGAGGGAGTGTATGAGGTTCAAAAAAACGTAAAGAATAGGTAAGAGAAAGATTTTTTTCTTTTGATGCACGGGCAGTAAACTCTGACTCTGTCTACGTGTGTTTGTGTCCAGGCTCGGGGGCCCATCCTCCCTTTTCCCTGTCTGAAACAGCCCTTTCTTTGTCTCCACTCTCCACTTCCTGTTTCATCTGGAACCAATTTCCCCCTCGTGCCTCGTCCCCAGGGGGAACGCTCTCCTTGGTGCGCCGCATTTACAAGGGGAATGGACAGGCTTATATTAAGCAAAATACTTACTGTGTGAAAAGCTACTGGTGCTCACCACGGCACATACAGAAGTGCCCTATAAGGGGGAAGCACTGTGCAGAGCAGAATCTCAAGTCCACAAAGCCTTGGGCAATGTCAATGGGAATGAGAAAAAAAATCTTCCAATTTCAAATAAAGAGAGATGCATGTTGGGACTTACCAACACTGTGCAGCATTTCAAACAGGGCTCAACTCACAGTCTGGTTTCAGTGCACCAAAAACTGCTGCTGAACATTGTTTGCGGTATATTCATTCAGCAGGAAATGTGATAATTTCACTGCATTACTACAAAATACATAGAATTACAGGCCATTAAATATTTTAAAAGACTCATTTTAACACATTCGCAGTCAAGTTGAGATGAAGGCGCAGCGCTAGCTACAAAAATGGGGAGGAAAACTGGAATGCCAGTGAAATCCAGACCAAAATTATACCCAGCCTTTAAATTATAGAGTCACCGTTGGTTCTACAGTGGACAGAGTGGAAAGAAGAAAGAAAAAGAAGAGGAGGAGTTTATGCAGAAGAACAGGAGGAGGGAGAGAGGGTAGAGTTAAGCAACATCTGGAATCAATCTGTCGGCAAAGAGAGAAGGGAGGGAGCACGGTGGATGGAGAGGGGGGAGGGAGGTGCAGGGGGGGTGTAGGAAAAAGAAAGAAGAAAAGAAAGAAAAGAATGAGATGAAAATAAGGGCAGAGACAGACACACACACATACACAGGAGGAGGAATGTGGGGAACAAGACGGCTGAAGCCAAGAAAGGGGAGAGAAATATAAGGCAGTAAAACATTTGCGAAACGGAGACAATGAGTCATAAGTGAAGAATGCCATGTGATTTATATTTTCTTAAAGGGTGGGGGAAGGGATTGGGGGTCTGAACTTGATGCCTAGACTCTTGTTTACCCATGCACGCACGCACACACTACCTTTGCCTTATGGCACTGCTTTAAAGTATATTAAGAGCCTGTGTGTCTTGGAAGCATACAAAAGGGACCCACATTTGTGCCAGGCGTGCTTTTTAAAAGATAAATAAATATATAAGAATGAATACGGCGTGCTGTACTAAGCCTGTTGAGGTTGAAAGTCGGTCTTTCGCACTGCACTTCTGCAAGTTTCCATTAAGTTAATTCCATATAGTTTGCGAGCAAGGAGGAGCCTTTGAAGGCGCCGGCTGGCTGACTGTGAGGGCTTCAGACTGCACTGGCAGGGATCAGCAAAAGCACAGAAAACCAGTCACACACTCATAAACACACACTCACTCTCTCTCTCTCCGACTCCGCGGAGGGCAAAACTAAAGGGCGTCTCTCCTGTTTATTTTCTCTCTCTCTCCAACTTGCTATTTTAGGAGAAGGCAAAGAAGTTGGGGAGTTGCTCAAGCAAACGGGTAGGAGCAGGGGAAGAAAAAGGAGCAGTAGTGGTGAAGGAAGGCAAAATGACATGAGGTCAACAGATGGTGAGAGGGGAGGGGGACAGAGGGAGGAGGGGAGCTGGGTAATTAAGGGGGCTGCTGAAGGCATCCAGTGATCCCAAACAGAACAGCCTGAGGAGGTGGACTGTGCCAATGTTTGGCTTTATTATGGTCCCAATCATATCCCCAAATGTTTAATAAATTGCACCTGCTACTGCCAACACATCATTACCCAAAAGGCTAAAATCCTGAAACTTTTTGAGCAAAAAACACAAATTGCTGAAGAATACTGTAGCTCTGAGGACATTCAGCCATTCACCTAAACATACTTTGATGAAGATTGAAGCCAGTCAGTAACGGCCTTACAGGATCTGAGACACGGAAAAGTAATCATTCATCAAGAGTTGATTCTTGGCAATTTTTGGCCCGATGTCATCAGGAAAACCTCAAAACTCAATGAAGCCAACCAATCGTAACGGAGCAGGAGACACAGGAGATGAATGAGGTGGACTCTGAGAGGATCAAGCAGGGCCACCATAAAATGCAGAAACCGAGGGCGGAGGAATTAACGGAACGAGCTGAAGGGCACGGCACAGAAAGTGATGGATGTGATATGTCGACGTGATACGCTCCGAAAGGCATATCAAAGCCAAATGATGAAGTTGAAAATGACAAATGCAAAGGAGATAGTCAAGACGTGGGGACATTAAGACAGACAATGACAACAAGGAGGAGGATGTGGAAAGCCAAGATGAATTGCAGTGTTTCACTAAAGACTGAAGCTTATATCTCATGACAATACCTCCAGACCACAGTGTGCAGAATGGGGCCGCTACAGCTACCCATTGTTTTTTTTTTAAGTTACTGTTAATTTACTTTCAAAAGGAGTATGACTTTGACACCTTTGTTATGAACTGGATACAAGTTATTTGTTCCAATCTGACAGTAACAATGTGGTTCGTGGGCATTTGCAGGGTGGATTTATTGATGACCGTCTCCTCTCCTCCGACTGTGTGGCCTGTTAATAACAACAGATGACCTGGATTTAACAATTATGCAGGTGCTGATGCAAGAGCATCTTTGTAGCTACACGCAGACGCACACCTCTGTCTGGGTTGTTTTCAGGTTTCTGGGGTCATCAGTGATCTTTTTTTGTAATTTCAGCATTACGGTTGTGAAAGGATCAAATTATAGGCTAAATAAATCTATACACCATAGGCATTTACACCTAAACCACTGTAGAACATGATGGAAAAAGTACACATGCACATTGTGATGCAGGTATTTAGTTTATTTTAGGAATCAAAGCGTGCAATGTTTGTATTTCTTTCCCGTCATGTTCTTATTTTTCTGCTGTTCTTATTCCAGTCCTGGCTGACAGACATTCAATGTGGATGGGTACGTTTAGAGTTCACTGCAATACAGCTCTCTAGTACTCACTCTCAACACTGCCTAATTATCTTGCCTGTTTCAGATACTTCTAATACCGTGCCCGTTTTTGGAATAAACATCTTTTACTGTGAGTAAAAATATCTGATGTCACTGCCAGTAATTAAAAATTAACTAAAATTCTGGCAACCTGTTTTTCTGAACTATTTAATTGCACTTGAGGAGTTTTATTGGATTTAAAAAGTGAGGAGCTGTCTGTCCTTTTTTGCCTGGCAACTTGCACCAATATCCTGCATGGACTGCTTCATTGTTTTCTGTCAGATCTGATTATTTCAGGTTCTCGTGGCAAAGCCTGTTGTGCACCCCAAGCATGCATTATGTTACAGTGCTTAATAAATTAAACTAGAACACACGCCTGTCGGAGGTTTGTATATTGTCAGTGGTATACTAATTTGAAAGTGTCATATCAGTACTCAGCATTGACTGATCCCCTTAATGAAGTACTTAGGCTCAGTATTGTAGCTGACACACAGATCCAGGTATATTTTGCAAGTGAATTTCTCCATTATTCATGACACTGTGGCAGCTGTGACGATGCAGTGGCAGTGCATCACAGATGACCCCATGTTAGGGAAACACTGAATTGACATTTTGCTTCATGTGTGGCTGGAGATGGGAGCACATATGACAGTTTGGGGGCAGCCTTGGGGAGGAGGCATGTAGGGTGGGGGAGTGGTGACATGATGACCATAAAGGGAGAGTTAACATGCGAGTGTCATGTTAAGGAGCTGAAACTGGTGTGCTTTACAAGACCAAAGACAGAGAGAGGGAGAGAGGGAGAGGGAGGGAGAGAGAGAGAGAGAGAGAGAGAGAGAGAGAAAGAGAGAGAGATCTCTATTCTGCCATTTTCATGAATGGTGCCTTTCCCCTCCTCTTCGTCAATCCGATTATTCCTTTGTGCTTTCGCAATACGGCTCTTGCACTTGTGCCAATAGAGCACAGTGAATTGAACTGAACATACATACACGGGAAGAGAGAAATAGAGAGAGAGAGAGAGAGAGAGACAGAGACAAAATGAGTTGAGCAACTTTGTGTGGAGAATTTTTAGCTTATCGCTGCCAGTTCAAAAGTCAAGGGTGACTCCACCGCTGAGCTGCAGCTCAAAGTTTAACAGCAATCATTAAACAGCAGCTGAGAGCATAACATTGACAGTGGGTAGGACTGTGTACGACCCTCTGTAATAAATATGAACACGTATCAGTGCAGGCTGAACACACAAGCCAACACACAACCTGCTGCCTCTCTGTAATTCTCTTCCCCTTCTGTGGGTATTTCTTCTTTTCTGTGAATTATTCAGGCTGCTGACTTCTAAAGGACACTTAGACTTTTAAGCTTCAGTTACACAAAAGCTCTTGGGATATATGCAGGTTAGCACTGTAGCTATGCAACAACTAGGCGTACCTGCAATCAAACATAAATATATTTTACAATGCATGATTAGAGATTATGATGATATTCACTTTAATTAACCCATTACCTATTATAACTCAAAACTGATTTTTATTCACTTAAATATCTAAAAATAAATATATACTGTATGTAACGTAATGTTTATTTTTGTGAAACTGATCAGTGAGATAATAATCAGTGAGATTTTGCACACTTACTAGTGAAAAAACAAGGAAAAAGACACATCTCCAGAGAACCCTTAAATGCCTGTTTGTTTTCTAAAGCAAGCAGTTGGAAGCTGGTTGTTGGCAGCAATACTTTTTCATTAGCAACCAATATGACAGACTAAATTTTTCTTTGGACTCCTGGGAAGGCAAAAAAGTGCATTTGCTCCATAGACACGAGTACTGCTTTTTGTGGATGTTCTTAAACCAAAATCGTTGGCCACTTGTAATAACTTATCTCAGTGAATCTGTCCATTCATATCAAGCCACCTCTTGCCTGACCCCCTCCCCTCTCTCCGGCCCGTTAAAGCGATCAGTCTGGGTAATGCCCTCTCCTAAATGAGCTTTGATCTCGTTAGCGCGACACAAAGCCTCTTTGCTGCCAACGATAGGACAAATCGGCTCGCTGATCCAGAGGGAGAGAGTTGGAAACTGTACTCCCACTGCATCTGAGTGACCACGGCACTGCCTCAAGGGGAAGCATCGATACCAACCGGCAACAGCAGAGAGAATTAGAAAAATTAGATAGAGGAGGGGCGAAATATGAGATGTAGGGAAAAAAACAAACAGAGCGGAAACAAGACACGAGACAGTGGAAGTGGGAGACAGAAATAATAATATGAAGTGGTAGCTGTTACATAGATTTGATGGGGTGGGAGAAGGGAGACAATCAAAGATGGCAACGGGAGAGATGGGACAGCAGAGAGAAAGAGGGGAGGGGGAGGGGCTGGTTCACCTCAGTGGCACACTGGAAGCCTGTGAACCAGGAGTCAATTAGCAATCTGGAAATATGCTTGGGGGATGGAGGGGGGAGGTAGGGGTGGGGGAATCAGAGGACAGCTAGAGGGGAACGGGGAGCGGGAGGTTGGGAGGGGACACGTATAAAGGGGTCTGCAGTTTGTATGAGGGGGAGCGGGGGGAAGAGAGCAGGGGCAACAAAAGGGAGCGGAGACTGCACTCTCATTTATTATTACAGTCCTGATTTACAGTCAGCCCGGAAGGTCAGAATCTTCCACTCAGGCTCTCGGTGGGGGCACTGTGGTAATTGTTGGGTGCACTCAGTTATATGAGCGCCCATCCTGAGCGCGCACGCAGCTACAGCAAGCAGCTGCCACTCACCTACCACAACCCATTCGCCAGCAGTAGCCCCCAGTGTCACTTTCTTTTTTTATTTACCGTTAGCAGTAATGTTACTCGTCTCTTCATCTTCATTCAGAGCCCTTTCTCCTGCTTATTTCTCCCCACCCAACAGATCCTGCCATCCATCACTTTCCTCCCAGCCTTTATCATAATCCCTGATGGAGGCAAACTAATGGCTCTGATTTCCTGTCTGTCCGCTTTCTCCTTGCTACCATCCTTTATTCCTCCCCATGTCGATCCATCCAGGCCACATCTGTCCTGAGTCTCCTCTCACTCCTGTAATGCACCCAAATATTGTCTCTATTCATCCCCCCACTCTTTATTATTCCTCTGTCCTCCACCTCTTGAAACCATTCCTCTCTTTCTTCCTCACCATCCATCCATCAACTCCCCTTCCACGCTCATCTCTTCCCCCTCCTGTTTCCAGTCTGACCCCACACACACACACACTCTCCCACAGTGCCCACCGATCAATGCAACTGATGGGTAGCGAGAATCCTCCCCATGCCACGGCGCTCATTGTCACATCATCTTTGCCGGCGGGCTATAACCTTTCCCCATTATCAGCATCCATCCTCTGTGAAGCTCGCAGAGCGTCACGGCATTACACAGGACCTATTTGTCACTGCAGCAGGTCGGCCGTGCAGCCAATTAAAGTATTTTACCAGTTCCCCGGGATTCAATTACCTGCAGTCGACCTCAAACCATGTCCGCGTGCCCTTTGACTGCTGTTAGAGCTGTTTCCCCCCAGACTAAAACACTAGACGTCAGCAAAAATGTTCCCTAGTGCTGCTGGATTATGGACACTTCAAAGCATGCGTGTGTAGGTGTAGGAATGATGTGTAGTGCATGTGTTTATGAGAGAGAAAGAGAGAGAGATAAATAGCAATAGATGCAGTGAAAGCAAGCGAGAGAGAGGTGCACCCGGCGCCTCAGCATGTCCTCTGGTTTACAGTACTGTACACACACGAGCCCTTCGGATGCTCTGCTGCCTCAGCAGTCGAGTCATGAAAGCAGGGAAGACCCGTGTTAAGGAGGGCCCCCTCGAGCCCCCTCGCTCCTTCAGCCGACACCAAAAGGCTCTGTTCTTTGTCTTTCACTATGGTGACCCCTCCCCCAATGCCTGTCTGCCTCTCTCTTTTAACACCTAGCAGCAATCAGGGGGTGGTGGGGAGACGGGGAAGGGGGGGGTAAGACACAGAGCGATTAGCGGCACATGCAGTGTGTATCAGGATTTGATGGGATGACTCACTGCAAATGATCGTCACAGGTAGTTTGGTAGCTTTCATCCTGTGCGAACATATAAATAAAACAGAGCGGCTTGCAGCATGCTAGAAAGCGCTGGCTTACTTTCCGTAAGACGGGCATGATGAATGGGTCTGATCTTTGCTGTGCTGCTGTCTGTCATAGCAATGGAGCCTGTATCATATTACCTTTGTCTGGCTCGGTCATGCTCCCCCTCACTGAGCAGCTCCAGGCAAGCCACATCTCATCTACCACCACACTTTGTATGCCTCTGTGCGTGCGTGCGTGCGAGAGATCCACAAACCTCTGCTTTAGTTTTAATTTAAAAAAATATGGATTTCTGTTTGCTGCAATGATGCATGATCATGTTGTTGATGAGAGGAAGGGGGCCTATGAAAACATTACCATCATCCCCTGCTGCCTGATGCTCAGGAACAAAAGCTCTAGGACTGAGGAGGACTGAGGGGGAGGGATACTGGGGATACTTTTGCCAAACGCATGAAGCACATGAAGGTGAAGGGGAAAAAAACAAAATCAAAACACAGGTAGCCGTGTGAGGCTGGTGCTGCTCGTGTCGGCGGTGCGCTCCTTACCTGTCCAATGTCACCGACAACACTCCCGGTCCCGTCTATCCGAGGTCTCTTGCACTCCGCCCCGGCCAAGTCGGTGAGGGCAGCGGCCGTCTGGGCGTCGGGCTCCGGGTCTCCTCGCTTCATCCCGCGGACAGCTGCTGGACCTCCGGCCGCGTTGGCGAGGGCTCCGGCCGCCGCCTCGATGTCCCTCTCCCGGTCCATGATCCCCCGACTGACGGGCAGCATGATGGATGCGACGTCGGTCGACATTAACATTGGACGGCGGACAGTCCCCAGTCAAAAGTCTGCTTTTTTGTTTTTTACCTTCTGATTTCCCCACGGCTCGGCACTCACAGTGGATTTAGCTCTTCCCCTCCTCCAAAGAAAAAAAATCAAAAAAAGAAAAGAAAAAGCGCTGGCTGATATTTTCTTAACTGGTTTTCATCAATAAAATAAGCCAGTCCTGCTTATTGTCTAACTTGGCGTTAGCTATTCGCGGCAGAGCATTATGTCCATGCCAGGAGTCCGAACAAAGCACATTAAGTACACTTTATTCCTTCACCAAAAAAGTCCAGCGACGCCCAGCAGTGACCTATTTTAATAAAGACCACACGTCCGACTCTTCGGCTGCCTGACAAGCTAATTAGCCAGCTAACAGCAGCTAGCTCGCTAGCATTACATTCCGCTAGCTCTCTTTATAAATGTGGCTCAGGGAGACTTACACACTCACACTCCCGGTGCCAAGAATAGAAAAAGGCTGGAAAATGAGCTCGGTGTGATACTTCTCGGTGAGTGCGGGGCCGACAGCCGCTCTGTCCGCTAAATGAGCCTCCTCCGTGGTTCCCAGCAGCCTCTCCCCCCTCTCCGCTTCGCCTCCTCGCGCTCCCTCCGCCGTGGATGAGTCTTGGCGTGCCGACGACGAGTCCGGTCTCCTCTGGTCTGAGTCCCGCTCCGGGGCGCCTCGTAGTGGAGAGCCGATCCGCGGTCAGATCCGTCCGGGCTCCGGGGCTCTGCGCGGTGAGGTGGGCTGGTCTGAGGTCTGCTGAGTCTTCCGTCTCCTTTTCCCACCACAGAGCTCCCCTCCTCCTCCTCCTCCTCTGTCCTCACTTATTTCACTGCTTCAAACAGAGACGCTGCTCATCACTCCGCCAAGAGATCTGCCTCTAAATCCGCCAAGACCAGATGTTTCTGAGCAATGAGATATGCACAAACAATCAACAACAAATACAATCATGCACTGATGATCTGCAATACAGTGTCACAGCTAGAGCTGCAATTTATGTCTTCATTTCATTATTATTCATAATATTTTCATCATTTTCTCTGTTGATCCATCAGTTGTTTGGTCCATAAAATGTCAGAAAATGGGTGAAAAATGTTGATCGGTGTTTTTCAAAGCTCCAGGCGACGTCCTCAAATCTTTTTTTCCACCCACAACCCAAAAGATATTCAGTTCCTGTCACAGAGGACTGAAGATATTGAAGTGTTCACATATTGAGGAGAAGCTGAAATCAGAGAATTATCAGACACGTTTTCTTTAAAAATGACTCATAATCATGAAATCAGAGGGTGATTCATTTTAGTTAACTACTGATTGATAAATCGACCAGTAGTTGCAGCTCCAATCACACGGCACGTCTCTAGTGTGTCTTAACATTCACAAAAAAATTGGATTTCCACATTTAGAAATTATATAAGCTATTTGCATGAGAGTGTAAATTCTTCAGGACTGTAAACATTTACAGATTCTAAATGTTTTATACTCACAGTTGATGTGTGTATTTTTGGAGCGGATGACAAGTTAATCAAAAATAAAATAAGTTTCAAGGACGGAAATCAAGAACACAAATCAATACAACTCAAAAAGAGCAGCAAGTTGACAAACACACACACACACACACACACACACGCACACGCTAAATTGAATTAAGTTGCACAGTAAAATCGTGTTTCTTAATGTTTTTGCGCCCCCTAGTGGATCTTTAACGACATTGGGCATTTTCATCTTGAAAGAAAAAAAATTGCTGCTCTCTTGTGAAATTGTTGTCAAATAATTCATATAAAAGCGACACCAATCAAATATGGCTGCTGTTGTGTGGAGAGCTTTATAGCGGCAAAGCTGCAATAACTGAGTGAGGTGGGGATACATCAGAGAGAGAAATACTGTGTCTTTACTGTCAAACACACACACACACACACACACACACACACCTGGGTGATAAAATCTGCCTTGATTCCTCACTTCACCTGCCTTCGAACAGATGATTGCTGTCATTTCAGACTGCACATGTGTAAAAGTGAACCATCGTGTGTGTGTGTGTTTGCTTTGGTGTGCTTTTGAAGAGTGGTGCATACTGTGTGTGTGTGTGTTGTGTGATTTTTTCCCCCCCTCTCCTCTGAGTCACTCACTCCATCAACCTCTGTCTCTCTGTCGCTACCTGTCCCTCTGCCACCCACTGAACCAGCAATGATGGACGGCAGTGAGGTCACATCGCTCCACACAGCCGCCTGTTTCACTGACGGAGGCTGCAAGAGACAGCAGAAGCCATTACTCTCTTAAAACAGCCACAGACCTCATGGGTCACAGGAAGATATTGGTTGTGAAAAATACACCTTGGTATCTGCAACATCTGTTTTTGTGGCATTGCACATTTCCTCTGTGGTTTAAGTTTCACTGGAGCTCCCCCAGTCTTCTCATTGCTGACTTTAATTTTGCCACAGTTTGTATGAGGCGTTTTCTGTAAAGGCTGACACTGTCACAGTGGTGTTGAACAAACCTATTTATGTGTTAAAGCCGAGCTTCCTGTGAACCACCATCACATAACACCACACCAGTGAACTTGTGAGCGTGACCCTGTGTCACGTTCACTGCACAAAAACAGAAAAACAACATGGTAATCAGTCATTTCTGTCAAATTATTTTTAATAAGGGATTTTGTATAATACAATGAAATAGACAAAGGTCTTGTCCATAACCTGCCTAGTAGGCTATATTAACACTATTAGAAGTATATTTAGTTTAACTGGCAAAATATGAACTGCCAACCGAACCAAGCCAACAATAAACTCCAATTTTGAAAATACACTTGTATTTTTTTTTTTACATAAAGCTCTGACTTGTATTATGAGTTTGTATGTGTGATGCTCCTGCTCTGCACTGGGTGACAGAATCCTGCTCCTATGGTCTTTTTTATTTTTGCCTGGTCAGTGCCATTACTCCATTATTCTGCCATTATGCTGAAGGGTTAGCTAGCAGCGCTTAGCTTTATTCGTGCTGTTTATCTCCACCGCAGCCATAAACATAAACATAAACATTCTAGCATAAACTCCGGTGGCAGGCGCGATCAATGACGTAGTTAGCATCGTGAATACGTGAATGCGTCATATCATTGTCTGACCACCAGTCTGCTGTCACATAATAATAATTTTTATTAAGGACGGATTTTATATTTATGTGCAGCGCCGATTTTCTAAGTAGAAGCAGCGCGAGGTTTAGAGGGAGCAGTGTGTGGTGTGAAACTACCAAACATATCGTGTGGGTTCTTCTTTACAGTCTGCAGCACATCGTTCTGCACCTTATCTATAATAACAAATCTGTGTTCATGCATCAGCCCGTGCAGTTTAAGAAACCACAAGGCACTGTCAAACACTTTTGATTTCTTTCTCCGGTCTTGTCTGGCTTTCTAAGTTTCACAATTACAAGAGTCAAACGTGTGCTGTGTTCTTTTATGATATTGTAGCGACCCTGCAGTAATGTTCATGTTTTGTTATATCTGTTCAGGTGTTTCATGGTTGCAAACTAGAATCGAATGTGTATGTGTGGATGAGGTGGTGAGGCGAGTGTGTGGAGAATGTGAGTCTGTGAGCATGAGTGTGTGCGTGAGTGTGTGTGTGTGTGTGTGTGGGGGGGGGGGCGGACTGACTGAGAGCGGGAACCTGCACTTTTCTGGTTGTTGATGTTCTTTTTTGGCGTGGTTACGGCCTACAGTAACTGTGTTTCTCAATAAAGAGAGTGTTGAGATATTACATTGGCATCCTTCTTTCATCATCCTGGCAGATGCTACAATGTTTTTTTTTCAGTCTTAGCACTCTGACTGAATGGTTCACCATGTAGGTTCAGAGTCTCTCACCGTACACACCGCGGCCTTTGAGACACTTTCCAACTTTCGTTTCCCTAAGTTTCCTTTTTTTTAACCCGCCCATACGCCCCGCCCCCGCTGCGTCAGCTCCTCTTCTCACAGGCCTCACCTCCTGTCGCTCAAATCTCGTAGCCAATCAAATAACTGTGCGAGGGCAAAGAGGCGGGACGTGACGCACATCGGGGTAGTTGAAAAGGAAGCATCCAGCTGCGCCGTTGCTGCGGACATCCTTGTACGACATTTGTGGATTCGGTCGAGTAATTTCGGCGAGGCAAACGATCGCAAAGGCATTCAACTAACGCAGGTATTTATATCAGGCCCAGTTAATTTGGTGGCTCATTAGTGAAGGCTTCGTGTCTTTAGAAAAACAGACAAGAAATTGTTAATTTCCCCAAGTGGGATTAATAAAGGATTCTTCTCTTCTCTCTTAAAAAAGAAAGGAGAGCACCGACTGTCACAAACTGCCAGTTTTAAAAAAAAATAACGAACATATCTCTCTTGGCTATAGAGTGTGTGTGTGTATAAATGTGTATATCTTCTATATACGCACGTCAGGACGCACAGACGTGATGAGGTAATAGTTTGTGCATCTTTGGGTCCTTACAGGTGGACGCAGCCGGGCAGAGAGCTTCATCATGGCACTGGACGGGTGCGGCCAAGTCTGCAAATACATCCTCTTAATCTTCAACCTCATCTTTGCTGTAAGTCTGCGAATAATACCAATTTGATTCCTGTAAGTGACTGTAAGAGTTCAGGTAGGGAGGGGAGGTTGGGGCACAGGGTGTATTTGTGTGTGTGTGTGTGTGTGTTTTGTGTGTGTGTGTGTGTGTGTGTGTGTTTGGGGGGTGCTTGGTGTGTCGTCATCCAGTTTAAGGTTTCGTTTCTGATGAACAGGCTTACAGGTTGCATTCATTTCCTGAGACAGACAATACCCCACAGAGCTTAATATCCACCCCTACTATCTGATCAACACCCACAAAGAAAACTGTTTCTATTTTTAACCAGATTTTGTTTGCTTTGGCCAACTGCTGCACTCTGTTTTGGTGTGTTGTTGTGTATTGTTAGTTACAGAGGAATTTGCCTTAAATGATCATTGTGTTTACATAGCTGTCTCACAGTTTCCTGGAAGACCAGGGGCCTCATTTATAAACGCTGCGTACGCACAAAAGAATGCGTACGCCAGTTTGTACGCAAACTTTGTGA
>JBAJHX010000039.1:16460983-16491805 GCA_037176925.1 Amniataba percoides | reverse complement strand
GACATGACGTCCGCAAAAGTTGCGCCGCATTTCGAGTTGGTTGTGATTTATAAAAGGAAACCGGCGTAGGACATGCGAGCGCACAGTTTTATAAATCTGAATATTTTTCTGCGTTTCGTCCGTACGCCATCTTTTCACGTGAATCCTACGCACAGTTTTATAAATGAGGCCCCTGGTTGTTAAACTCCCACACAGTGTGAACAAATAGCAGCACATCTCACTCAATCATATACAGCAACGAGTTTGAGTATTCGATGATGTGAAACCATGAAGCGGTGAAGGTTACAGGTGTTGTGGTTTGAGTTTATTTATGTATTTTTCACAGGTGGTGGGGTTCGCCTTTTTGGGCCTTGGCTTGTGGTTGCGGTTCAGCAATGACACCAGAGGCATCTTCGAAATACAAGCCCTCAACTCCAGCACATTTGTTACCGGTCAGTGCTTATGCAGCACACATTTGGGTCATTTAAAAAACAAAAAAAGGGGTAGAGGGGTGAAGATTTAATCACACGTCTCTCTTTTATCAGCTGTGACTGTGCTGATCGCTCTGGGGGCTGTGATGCTGATTGTGGTGGCGTTCGGAGACTACGGTGCCTGCAATGAGAAAAGATGTGCTCTGCAAGTGGTGAGTGTTTCTTCATGCAGCGACTTCTAAAAATTGGGAGTGCAGCCAAGTTTTTTCCCCTTTGAAATTACATCCTAACTTGCACAGTAGAATGAAACTACAGCTGAAGTGCAAATTAACTTTGTACTCATCTGAAAAAAAAATGATGTAATTCAGCACTGTGTTGATCAACATCAGCTGACTAATTGTAGATCAAGTTGGAAGGAAGTAGCTGATCTCTGGGATACTGACAGATGAAAAAGACAAAAAATTAACAGCAATTAAACAGGTTTTATGTAAGTAACAATACGGTGCACCAGTTCTCTCCTTTTTTGTGGTGAGTATTTTAAAGTAAATAAGGCCAAACTTAAATTTTATTTCCCTGCATAACCAATGCAAAAGCGTAGGCAAAGTCATACTTACACTGTCTCTGTACAAGAGCCAAACAGGAAATGTTCTTGTAGCATCCAGGGGAGGAGTCACTTAAACTGAAGTCACTGCTATTCTCTGCTTGTCTCCTCATCAACAGACTGAGTAAATGTCAGAAAAGTCAAAATATGTATTAATACACATCTGTAACATCTGTAACATGTATTGCAAATACGTAGCAGTGATTTCAAAGACATTGGTCAGTCGCAGTGATGGAAGTTCTGTACTTTGTAATTCCATTGTTACTATATATTTCTACTCCACTGCATGTATTTTAACTTTTACTTTACAGATTATTTAAATAAAAATAGTAATATATAAAATATACTATATTACGGTGTGGTACTGTACACAAAAAGTAGTGAAGTAAATGACTGAAGTACTTCAACCTCTGATCAGTGGAGGTGACTGCTGGTGATTTGAGGAGTCCTGTGATGTTTCAGAGCAACTCAAAGGACTGAAACATAAAACCTAAATAACAAAAAGCTATTTTACTACTCTATGAGCTTAGTCCTATACAGAACAAACACATGTTCATTCATTTTTCTTTTTCAAATGACCAGTAAGCAAACCATAAATAATTGGAGGTGAGGCCCTTTAAGAAGACTGGTGAACAGAAGACTGTTTTTCATTCAAGGCCGAGTGTTCAGAGATATCTACTAGATAAAAACAGCTATGCAGCTGAACACACATTTATGTTGTCCCTGTAGCTGTGCTGGGATCACTAGTGTGCTTGTGCAGCTTAAAGTAATACAACATTAAAATGACATCACTGACTGATTTTTCAGTGTCACCACCATTGGTTTACTTACTGAAAATTACTAAGATTTTTAACCACAAAACCCTTTCAGTTTAATGAGAAAGCCCCGACAACCCACCAGTGGGAAACTAATCAATGTGAGGGAGGAACGGGGAATGGAAAGAGATCCTTCAGCCACTCATAACCCTTCCGCTGTGATATCTGACTCTTCGGGATTCTACATTTTTGTGCTCAAAAGAGGATAACTTTCGTCACCTGACACATGATGACTGTAAACTGGAAAGTCAAATAAAGACACAGACTTTATATTCTTCTCTCTGGGCACTCCAGCTTCCTCCCACAATCCAAAGACATGCAGGTTAGGTCAGGTGACAACTCAAAAATTGCCCCTAGGTGTGAATGTGAGTGTGACTGGTTCGTCTGTCTTCTGTGTCAGTCCTGTGACTGACTGGAGTCCAGTCCAGTGTGTACCGCGCCTCTCTCCAACACAGCTGAGATCAGCTCCAGCACACCCTGCGTGACAGGATAAGCAGGTATAGAGGAAGGATGGATGGACTTTATATCCCCAAGAAAAACAGTGCTACTGAATCAAACACACACACATTTGTTGAAATCTGTGACCATCTTTCCCTCTTGTATTCTTTTTCCTGTTATTTTCCAGTTGTGTCTCAGTGTCCCAGTAGGTTTCAGAGTTCAGAGACATTCCTTAGCCATTACACAGCACAAAGGCTGAAAACTGAGAAGGCCTGTGTGCCGCAGGAAGAAAACATGCTGTGGAATTGTTAAAAACTGATTTGCAGCACGGAAATGTCACGCAGCAAAGACATTTGCTCAGCCACAAATTGCTGCACTTAATTTTGAGACAATATAGAAGCTGATTGCAGGCTGAGGCCACATAAATAAAAAACCGTTAAGAATCATATTGATGGAATTGCCTGTTTCTCAGTGTTTTCTGAATGTATCAGCCTAAAGATATGAGAAAATATTTGTAGCTAGTTGAGAGTCGTGTAAGCATACAAACAAGCATATATTTGCGTTTTTTGCTTTTATGCAAATGTATAGCAGTGAAAGAAAATTGTGGAACAAGTGTTGTGCTGTTTACTTGTTCATGTGAGTTTGTTCATTTATATAACCTTGTGCCTCTTCTTGTCCTTTCAGTTCTCTGTCCTTCTGTCCATTCTGGCCCTGGCTGAAGTTGTTGTCGGAGTACTTGCTTATTCTTCGAAAGATAGGGTGAGAGTAGAGGAACATAAAAATAAGACCAAAAATAGAATAAATCAAAGCAGTAAATAGCAACTATTTGTAACTATAATGTTGTGTTTAAATCTTTATCATCTAGGTTGGGTTGACCATTGTGGAGTTCTACACTAACATGTATACCCTGTATGCAGCTAATGGAGACCCGGTCATTGGCATCACTCTCACATTCATCCACAACACAGTAAGCTCACTCTTTCTGAAAAATGTTTTTTAACATTAAACATGTTAGAGCACAACCCTGTGGTTCATGAATGTTAAGTATTAAGACTAAGATTTCAAAAGTAACATTAAATAACATGTTATGAAATGTTTTTATGTATTATTAAAAAGATAAATCTAACTACAAAACTGTTCATTTTGGAGAATTTAATTTTTATTGGCATGTGTGTATACACACTCTTTACAGACAATTCACATTCAAAGTTTTTTCATACTTACTATTTTAACACTCAAACTCCATGTTTAACTCTTTGTGTGTGTGTCTATAATCTGTACTTTGCAGCTTCACTGCTGTGGCGTGACAGGGATCAAGGTGATAGAGTTAGTTCAAAAGACCTGTCCCAAGCCTGATGGGATCTTCGAGCACATCGTCATGCCCGTAAGTTGGTGCCAAGAAATGGATCTGTTCAGGGGGTCAGGCTTAATGTCTATAGTCTAATGTATGTGAGGGTATATGTGTGAAGTGTTAGACTGGTATTGATAGAGTTCATAGTGGTATGTTTGCACTGGACTCTGGTAAAATGAAGGAGCTTTGCTTTAAAACTAGGGGAAAAAGTCTTAGCAGTAACACTATACTGTAGGCTCTTTGTTATTTATAACACAGTGGGTGCTCACAGTTTCTAACACGTCTCCATCGCAGAATTGTCCTGCAATCATCGCAGATGTCTTCAACAGCAAAGCACCGCTGGTGATGGGCATCTTCATCGGAACCGGAGCTCTTCTGGTAGGCAAACATATTGCATGTTTCACATTTCTGCACACTAATGAGATGAACGTTTTGGCTCATCATTTGAAAGCTTTGTAAAGGTCGTTGACTACCCCTCGAAACATGGAAGCAACATGGAAGAAATGCACTTTGTGAACTGTCATAAACACTTAGCAATATATAATAATAATCATGACGTATAAACCAAAGAAATTTGGACTTATTGGTCATTCTGCGAGTTTTCATCTGACACCGTCAAACTATTCAAATTCATCCTCTGGGGACTGACTGTGTTGAAAATTTGATGCCATTCAGAGGTTTAAGACATCTAGTGGCTCTAGAGGAAATAAGTCATTAAAAAACTGTTAAACTGCATATAGTTAGGATCAGTTATATATTTTGCTTTGTTGTTCATAAAATGAATAACCATGTTCTAATCACCCTTCACCCCTCTGTCTCCCTTAATCAAAACCCGCCATGCTTCAATTCATTTTTTTCTTTCTGATTGATTTCCAAAGCTCATCGCTCTGATTTGCAGCACAACCCTCAGTAAAAAGATAGCTCAGTCCCCCTCATCCCCTCAGTACATCATCCTGACTCACTCTCCGTCTGTCATGGCTCAGCCTCAGCCATCCCAGCATGGATTTGCCGCCACCGCCTACCCCGAACCTGACCAGGGGCCCGTCGTCTTCACCCCTCTCACCACGGCCAACATCCCTGTGGCTCAGGCTTAGAGCAGCCCTGTCACTTCACTCTCACTGCCATGCTGTCTTGATTAGATTATTTTAGGTTTCTTTCCATTCACACCTTCAGCACTTCTCCGAAGGGTGTCTGGGTGCTCACTTAAAAAGGAAAAAATCCACCTGAAAAGACAAGTGTGACATCAGCACTACATCTGTGGGAACTGTTGTGTTGGTGTTTTATATGTATTCCCACAGATCATTGGCCAGATGCAGACACATTGAAAATCAAAGAGTGATGGCTTCTTATTAAGACAACAATTCATTCATCCACCAACTGCTCCCCCATAGTCTGCTAATTCATTTTTGCCATCCTACCAGAGAAGGAAGCTGTTTCTGTTAAATTAATATCCACAGTTAAACATTTATTCAGGATTGGATTTTTTCTTTATACTTGTTCCTCATTGAACAGTTTGCACCTTTTAATTCCACTCCAGCCTCTCTTTACAGCTGTGTGCAGATTGGTAGCAGGGGCTTGTAAGTGCAACCGCTCTCTTGCACGAACTCACTCTGCAGCTACTTTAATCCCGGAGGGGATACAGAAGAGGTGGTGGCGGCAGGTCGTTCACCCCACAGCTCTTTCTTTGTCCCATTCCTGCTCTTTACTTCCCCTCCTCCTTTTGTGTCTGCATGACAGATTACTGCCCTGGTCTGCACCATTATCCTCCTGAAACAGATCAAGAGAGGCATGCAGCAAGTCACTGCATACTATTCAACTGTGTACTGAGAAGAAGATTCAGCTTCCAACCATTTCCTAACTCAATGAAGACCATCGCTGGAATTCAGGCTCAACCAGCAAATAAATATTTACAGATTTTTCTGTATGTGAACTGCTACATTGCATCTAACTTCACCCATTAAGTTTGCTTTTAAACTAACCCTGCAGTATCTCCTGGTGAAATGGATGTTGCTTATAATTGGCCATTATTCATCCGACAAGGAGCTGTCACAGCTAGACAGCATGTGCACTCTAGTCTGACAGGCCTCTACATCATTGAGGGCATTAGATAAGTAATCTGAGGATGAGACAACACATCTGTTTAAACTGTTAGCACCACTATTGAAATTTTGTATTTTTGTCTGTTGTTGCAAATAAGAGTTAAATAGTCACTGAGCCACTGGTAAATATCAGTTTGAATTGTATGCTATGCTATGAGGTGTTATGTTAGACTCTTTACCATGGTTTTATTAGTAAAAAATTGCATTCCAGGTGACTCTTCTGTTCATGTCAGTCTAGAGGACTGCAAATCAAGCTTAACACCTTCTTGGGTGTAACAAATATTCTGCTGGCTTTCCTCACTCATCACGTTCTGAGTGTATAAACATTTTACGATGGACCATGTAGAGTTGTGGTGCATTAAGTGCAGCATTCCTGTAAATGCTGACATAAAACTGAGGGAAACATTAACTTTATAGTTAAGACATAGTTTTTCATTCCCTTGTGTTCCTGTTCTTGCAAAAAGCTTCTGTGACCAAATACATTAAGTGTCTTGTCTTGAGAGAAAACAGACAAATGCCTTGAATTGCTTTTCTCTCTGTATTACTAACTATTGCATTGCACTATACTATTCTGATGTTCCTGATTTTTTAAATAAATATTTCAGAGGGATTTCACCCTCTTCTTTGCTAAAACTTGCGTACTTCTTTTCATCGAACCAAACAAAAGAGCAGTTGCATACATGTCTTTATTTCATTGCTCACCGTTGGGTCCTACAAGAAAAAAAAAGTTATTGTAGTGATGTACATTTACTTGTGTATTCACCAAAGTGATTCTTCTGTAGCCTTATGTATTTTAAGTTTGATATTTAACATTATTGCATCTATTTTATCCTGAATGAACTTTATTCTATTGGTAAAGGTGTGGATTTAAATTGTGAAGTGAAATAACTGACTTCATTTTGTACTAGGAACCATATAGGTACAATACATTTAGTGAATACATGAGTCCATCAGTGCAGCATTTCTGCTACAAAGTGAATCTCAGTTAACTGCTCGCTGTGGTCATTTGTTCAGTTTTTTGGGACAACTGTTTTCATTTCAGTTTTTGGAACTCACAAGTCTTCAACTTATAAATGGATACATTTCCATGATTTTTTTCCAAGAACGTTGACAGCCTCTGGTTTAACTTGCTACTCAGTTCCTCCACTGGGTTGGACTTACTGTTGATGCAGCCTACTGTGCAGCCGCCATCTGCAGCAGAGCACACGTCTGTCAAACACAAAAAGTAGATCTGAGGAGGAAAAAAAGAGGAACGAAGTTGAAATGGTTTTACCACATAATTACAGTAATCCTTTAACACAAAGCTACCGCTGTGGATGTTCTTTAATGTGTTTTACAGTTTTACAGCAGCCTGAACTTGAAAGAACTACATTAGTCACTTCAAGAGAACAGAATAGATGTTTACTTGTCAGAGCATGTTTGTTAAGTGGGAGCTACCTCTGGGTCCTGCAGGTGAGAGTATCCTCCTTTAGCCATGTAGGAGGGACTTTCTGAGGGCAGAGACAGGAAGCTAGACACTGTGATTCTCCGAGTGTGGTGAGGATCAGAGTGTAGGACAGGAAACGGCTGTGAATCACCATGGCTGGAACAGCTGCTTGCACAGTGTTGAAAGGACCGTTACAACAATGGATATCACAGAAGGAGAAATAACATTCAAAAAGCATAATTAAATTATAGTGTTGGACAAAAAAAATTGTAAAGTTGATGTAGTAAAACACATTAACCCAACAATACTGAAGTTGGTTAGTCTTAAAACTCTTGAGCATCAACTATAAAGGGAACTTGAAATATTTAAATCATCACAGAATAGATGCCAAGACTAATCACAATACAAACAACTCAATCATGAGCTGTTAATTCTCACTTTTCTCAACATACCCATCATAAACCAGCATCCAGCTGGGATATGGAGTTTGTGTGTAAGCCAGGCAGGAATGAATCAGCAGCATCAGGTCAGGCACTGGGGGGTCCAGCAGGCTCACCTCCACATAAACCGGTCTGCCGCGCATGAGGCTGAGAGGCTGGTGAGCCTCAGGGTGAAAGGTGGTGAAGGACTCGTCTATGAGGAAAAGAATATTGTAACAGTCTGTTCAGCAACAAGTAGATGGCAACTTTGGCTCAATGCTTAAAGAGAATACAGAGGAGGCCATCACCTGTGGCAATTCTCAGCTGCACATTGACTGGTGTATACTGAACGGGAGGTGGAGGTGGTCGATCCATCACATGGAGCCTCAATTTGGCCGGAATACCTGGGGACGAACTACACTCCACCATCAACCTTTAAATCAACACAGACAACTGCACATAAGATGCAGAGCATGTCACCATCCAAAAGTAAGGTGGACACACTCGGACGCCGTAATTACTTCTCAGATTTCACACTTTGGCCAACTGCTGTTGTTTCTAGATGTTCTTTATAATTAAAGTTGTCGGAGTTGCATTTTTTTTATTCTCAGACTGTTTTAATTGTTTGTGCCAGCCAGTATAAAATAATCACCAATGATTCACATGCTGCTGACGTCTAACCAAATTCCTGCCTGAATTAAAGACATTTCTAATAAGTGTCCTGTAACCATACCTGACAGCAGAGCCGTCATGCACAGAACTGTCTTGTTGAAGAGAATGGAAACCATTAATTTCCAATAGATGAATGACCGTCTGACCAAACACCTTAAAAAAGGACAAGATTTGTGAAAAAAATACATCTTAATATCTTCAAAAAACAATTTCATGCATATGTTAACAGCTAATGAAAATATGTGCGGTCAGTCAAAGCTTTGTGGAAATGTTGTGGGCTACATTATGTGGTATACTTACGTGTTTGTTTACTCCACAGCCATCCAGGGGAACAAAGTAGATGTTGGGGTCAGAAGACAGCCTCTGCAGTGCGCACGACACATTGACCTCTGAGGGATGAGCTGGGATGGCCACTGTGGGCTCCACCACAGAGTCAGGCACTGCAAACATTAAATGCTCTCCCATTGTACACCCTGTTGACACACACACACACACAGGTCAGTCCTGAACTCTGAAGGACTGGAATAAGTGGAAAAAAATAGTTTAAAATCAAACCATAATATTCAAGTTTAAGCAAAGCACACAAACTAAGTTTCTCTCAAGTCAGTGGCTTAGGCATCCCACACGTCAACCAAATTTCTGATCTTCATTGTCAGCTCATTTTTGTCAGACATGTGTTGACAAGATCTGTTTTGAGAGAGACTCACCCTTCACAGGGTATGAACAGCAGTCCAAAGAGGCACTGCAGTCAAAATCTGACACAGGGCCAAGGCCGCAGGGTGAGGCAGAGGGAGTGTTCAGATCTGGGCACAGGGAGTTAGACTTGAATGGTTCTATTCAACAGTGCGAGAGATGACAGGAAATATCTTATACAGATGTCTAGTTACAGCCAGAACCAAAAGCTGTATAGCTGCTTTGGCCTGTCAGGACTGTTCTGCCCCCTTGTGGCGATCTGAAGTCAAGACCCCAACACTGAAAACTACTTTGAGGAAATATATATTGCTCACTTACACAGGCAACTAAAACACAATTTCTGTCACAATTTTTCAGTCATTACCCAGCCTCTGTTCTGCTTCTCCATCAGGATGCCCAAAGGGACTGAATGGATGAACCATCCAGCTGAAGTCCAAATCTGATTCAGAGTTCATACTGCCTGCAGAATCCAGTTCCTGGTTTCCTACAGACATTTTTGGCTGGTAGTAGAGATGGAAATACGGATGCAGGAGGCCACTGTGAATGTCATACATTGACTTTGCAGGTGGAGTAGTGGTTTGATGTTTGTAATGGGATGGACGCTGTGGTGCAGAGGAGGATGCTTGATGCAGAGGATCTGAAGCTTGTTTGGATGAAGTTAGAGAAGCATCGTTGCCAGCACTGAATAAACTGTGAGGTCCATAAAACATCTGATAGTAGTGATAATAAGGGTGGTAGTAGTAGTGTGGGTAAGGAAGATTATGGCTGGGCGATGAAGTGGGGAGAGAGGTTTGTCCCAGAGTGTGACTGGGTGGGAGGAGAGGCTGGCCTGCAGGAGTCACAGGTGCAGCGTGTCTCTTTTTGTCATTCAGCGCTGCCTTTATGTCACTGCCGTCATCAGGATCATCTTCAGACAAAAGAGGATATTTGTTTGGGTTATTCATCTTACCTGGCTTATGTAGATCTGTGTAAGGTTTTAAATTGTGCTCGTCACGAACTTCTGATGAGGAAGCACGTGGATGAACAAAGATGCTCGACTCTGTGTTTTGATAGTCAGACAAATTTGTTTTGGCATCCATGTTGGGATTAAGAGGAGCCGATTGTTTGGCATCATCTCTGGCTGTATGTGGAAAGTAGTGGTGAGGATAGGACTGTGGAGGAGAACGTGTGTAAGGTGGATTTGTTGGAATGGTATGAGGGTGGCCCTCAGGGACAGGCTGGAGGAACTGGTCTGAGTTAACTCTGCTGACTGTATCAGACTGTTGAACATTTGGCAGCAATGCTGACAATTTCAGGTCATGAAGATCAGCTAAAGGCTGTCCTTCAGGAACCTCAAGACCTGGATCAGGTGGGTCTTGATGTGGGCTAGGAAGAGGGATTTTAGGGTGATGGTAGTAGTGATAGTATTGACTGAAGGCATGATGGGGGAGCTGGAGAGAAGGTGCTGCATTCAGGAAGCTTGAATCTGAGATGGGGGGATGAGTAGCACTGTGCTTCTCCAAGAGATCCAGGACAGGAGGTTCATGCTTTTGCACCTGACTTGAATGCTCCACATCATCCATAGACAGAGAACTATGGACATCTAAGGGTTTGTGAAACTCCCCAACAGAATTCTGGTGGGAGATGTAATCCTGAGAGTCTGACTGGGAATCACTAGCGGGGAGAGGCCGTGGACCCAACGCCTGGTCCAGGGTTGAAGATGAAGGAGTGGGAAGGTTATGTGCACTTTGTCCTTTGGGGTTAGGATAGTTGTGGTGATAAGTTGGATGGGGATAGTAAAGTGGGGCCAGGTAGAAAGGTGGAGTCCATGGAAAAGGCTCTATACGCTTTGTTTGCCCTGTAGTCACATGATGAGGCGTGTTGACCGGAGGCTGATGGGTTAGCGGGAGTTCTTCAGCGGGAGAGACAGGACAGGCCAGTCTGAAGGCCTTATCTTCAAATTGCAGAGAAAGGGTGTATGCATCATCCTGAAGGAAAAATAAATTCCACACATACATGAAGTCATTCCATTCAATGCATATGGTCACCATCTACAAATAGAAATATAGAATGTAGTTACATAGAGTATATATTAGTTTTAAAGCATTTTAAAAGCCTATTACTATACTTACTATAGATAGAGACATTATTAACTTGGATACTGTACTTTGTCCATCAAGAGGTTTCTAAATTTAACGTAATATAAATCCATAGATATGCATCATGTGATTCTGACATTTTCTGTACTGTGAAATTATTGCAGAGTTCATTAATATTGATATGGAAAACACTAAATCGTCACAGATATTTGGATACATGTGCTTTTGTACACAAAGAATGAACAGTGACTTTTCTGCACTTCACCTTTACTGTGATGCCACATGTCAGGAATGGAGCAGTGATTATGATCTCTCCATCTTGAGTGTCCAAAGTGTAGTCGCAATGCTCGGTCAACTCCACCAAAGGGATCCACTCTCCTCTAACTGTAGTGAGAAGGAAAGAAAAAAGGCATCATATTTATTCCAAAATGTCTGAAAAAAACACAACATATCAGTGATGACAGAATAGAAAGCAAAGGTTTGTTTTTGTGTTTACCATTTACCCGCAGCTCCTCTGCAGCAGACAGACCCTGCACTTTAACAGTCATACCATACGGGGAGCAGCAGAGGGAGGACGGGCCCACGGCCTCAGGCTGAATCTGAGAGACTGGGCAAGACATCTTGACAGGAGTCCCCCTCCACAGCAGAGGCAACACATAGCTGTCCTCCTGAACACAGGTTTTTAACAGGTTTTTATACTTTTATCGCTGTTGGCTATAAAATTTTTACATCCATTAGAGAAGACATGTCTATAATTAAGAAACAAACCTCTGATTAAATGAGAATTAAAAACATGAGTCAACAATCTACAAAAGTCCCTAACAATCTTGTCAGCATGACATAAGAGTTTACCGAGTCATTTCAGTTGAAATGTGTGATTCATCTAAACTCTGTTACCAAAGAAATCTGTGTGGGGCGAAAAGGGGCAGTGGCCCTCGCTGTAAGGACAAAGATCAGCAGTGAAATAAAAAGAAAATCAGCCATATCAACACAGTAACAGCTCAATTAGCCCATTTTATCAGATTCTCTACAGCTTTGACTCTCAGAGTACAGAGACCCTAAACCAGCATTAGTTAGTTCAAGTCTGCAGTGACAAACTAATCAACACATCAGTAAAGACACGCAGACACACACACGCAGAAGTATGCACACACACGCAGAAGCACACACACACGTAGAAGCGCACACCTCCTGTGTGACGTGGCAGGCATCATACTGAGCCATCAGGGTGAAGTCTCTCCATGTGGTCTGAACAGAGTAGCCACATTGAGGTGGCAGCTGGGACAAGGGTACAGATGACTCATTCCCTGGGACACACACACAAAAAAAAAACAAAAAGAAAACATAACTTCACTCTAATGAGGAAAATATAAAGACACATGTTAATGTACATATATGAGGAAAATAAAACCGATTAACTTAAATGTCTAAAATCAAGCAGAAATTGGAAATAGAGTGCTGAGGAGCCCATACTGTGTAGTGTTACATCTCTAAATTCAAATTTAGGCTGAGTATAACTTCATGTGAGGCATATGTCACTATGCCTGACATGAAGCTGAAGTATTTGTAAATGGAGGAGCTGTAGCCTCACCCCGGTCCATCAGTAGCTGTGCAGCTCGCCTCCTCCTGACAGTGAGGGTCATGGCGTAATCTCCACACTCCACCACAGGCTGCAGCCTCTGCCAGCTCTCCTCTGAGCCTCTGACCCGCTGACCTCTGATACTTTGCCGGCCTCCCGGAGCCCAGTCTGGTAAACAGAAACAAACCACCTCAGGGGTTCACAGCAGAGAACACAGGCTTAATGTGTGTGTGTATTTGTGGAACATAAGGCAATAGTTGGGCCTCTCAGTAAGGGCATGACAGACTGCAACTTTGATTTCAGATTCAGGAAAAACATGTTCCACCATGCTGTGACTGGAATGTGGTTTTGACTTGCTCATGAATATGTACAAAAAAGAACAATTCCTGTAAGTGAAAGAAGATGCAGGAATGCTTTGGTAGCATTTCTTCATGATAGAGGAGTACACAATTTTTTGTATGAACTGTGTCCTTTCAGAGATACTTGACACTAAAAATGGATGAAATCCCTGATAGGCAACAGTGTAAAGACTTTTCCCAGGAACAGACAAGTTACTGACTTAGCTTACCAGCTACTGACCTCAACACACTGTACAACTGTCACAAGGCACCTGACAAAACATTACAGCGCCACAATGATTCATGTTCCCACCAACAAATGTGAAAGGTCAAACAGGAATTCTTTTACTGCCAACATCAGCAATACAAGATAAAAAAGAAATGCTGCTTGAAATAACGAGATGGCAGCTTTCACTGAACTACTGGTTCAATTTACAGGCCATGATTAAGATCAAACAACACAAGAGACATTTTAACGCCTTAGTGGAAGAGGAAAAGGGAGAGGAGGGAAACAAGAGGCCTTCAATGGACAGATAGAGATCCACAGAACAACAAATGACTTCACATCAATGGAGAAGGGGAAAGAAGGAGTGTACAAAGAGTCACAACCACTGTTATCTTCAGATAAGAATCAGTCATGGTTTGAGATTACAGCTGGGAAATGCTAATATCAACAAACGTGACAATGGACTACATAGACAAATACAACAAGCGCAGTTGTGTGTTCAGAATAAAGTTCTGGCCAGTTTTAGAAAAAGCAGAAGATATTTTAACAGTCACAAAAGACATTAAACAGAATTCAAATGGTGGGACTGAGTGGGATCTTTCTTTGGATACCGTCAGATGCTGGAACTAAAATGAAGCGATTCTGGCCGACGCGCTTGCAAAAGAAGCCACAATAAAGCACCATATTTATATAACAGTTAACTTCAGTGAGGCAGAACAGGAGCGCGTGTAACTAAACACAGACCAGAGATAAGGAGAGGAGACGGGAGGACATGGAGGCTTTATAGAGGTCAGGATCAAAGTGTACACCAGTTCTAAAGAGTGATATCCAGATCTGCACATCATGTAAAATGGGAAAGATACAAGACAGGCAGATGTGATGATCTCACTTTTGCTTTCATCATCTGAGGCTAAATAACTATGATTGAGAGGATATTGTGGTGTCATGTTCTTGGTTATTTGTTTATTGTTCCCTATCACTTCCTGCATGTAAAATATCTTCATGTACAATTAATGATCTCAACCTACACACCATTACAAATTAGTGGCAGAGAAGTAATGCACCATTTTGGTTTAACTATCCAACTCCACTCCACCAAAAAAAAACAAAAAAAGAAGCGGATCAGACCTTGGAGCACCTGACCTGCAGCAGCAGGGTCGGCCTGGTACTCCGTCCTCAGGCTGTCTGTGTGCAGCTGTCCTGTGACGTAGAACTTCCCGCGGGTGACGCGCTGGGCGCTGCCTCTGCCGCAGCCCGCTTCACTCGGAGCCTCCTCCGGTTTGCTGCGGGGTTTCAAGTTTTTTTCAGCAGGAGCAGACGCCATTTTGAGCTCTAATGTCTCTTCGGGCCTTCCTCTGGAGGTTTCAGCGCTGGTGCGGCCCCTCTCTTGGAGGTACGGGAGGTTTCTCGACTCTCCCGCGGGGCTCGGGTCCTGTGCGGCGGAGGTCCGAGTAGGGGGGCGAAGGACAGACTCACACCAGCCCACCGGATGTAAAGTTACTACTATGATGGTGTAAATGAGGAGAACACCGAGGCAGTGTCCTTTTTGTCTCAAATGCATCTCAACTATTAGTTTCTATCTGTGCGCCAAAAACAGCGGGACGAATGGAGCAGCTGCGGAGCTTTTATAAACTTCCTGTCAACACACCTGCTCGCTAATTGGCGCCAATTAACTCGGCGCATGCGCAGTAGAGAGCAGATGTTACAGCCTGCTAATTTCAACAGTTTCCTGTCAAATGTGTCAAATATGTTTTCTGGAAAAGGTTTCAAATGATCAGTGGAGGAGAGTCACTCAAAATGCATACAGTTTTATTTTATTTTTTACTGAAGTATTTACATTTTCTGCTACTTTATACTTCCTCTACTTCAGAGAGGGAACTATTCAACTCTTTACCTTCCTCTGCATTTATCTGACAAAGACAATTCATAGTTTACAGATTAAAATGTACTTAAAAAGCTAAATAAAATGTTAGTTTAAAAAAAAACCCACAATGCATTGCTGACTATTGAACAAGACAAGTGGTTTTCTGGTGTTTTTGACTCCTTCACTACAAAGCAGTGTCTGGTTGTTTCATATGTTTCTGAGGTATTAGCAGTTACAGACTTAAATTGAAATAACTTCCAACAATTACACTATTCCTCAATGTTTTGAAACATACAACTTTCTTATTTCCTATCACATTAATCATCTGACAGAGTTATTTAGAGACAGTTTTATGTGGCCCCATCTGGACCAGTCAATGTTAATGTTACAGATGTTTTAATAAATGAGTATTAACAACATAATACTGACACATACAATAACAAATCAGTCACAAGGTCATTTTTTTAGCCTGGTTAGTACATTCACTTTTGGTATTTCAAGTGGATTTTCTGACAATACCATTTATTTAAGTAGGACCTTGAAACTACTCTCAGTGGAGGCTATTAAAAAACTTAAGTACAATCTAGGTTTCTGCCACTAGAGGGCAGCACTGCACTGCACCAGTTGCACAAGTTAACAATTGTTTTCTGTTCATGAACACTGATAAATTCAGGTGGACTGATCACTGGTCTGTCTGTCTCTCAAAGTGTCATTTTCAAGAATCATTAAAGACACACATATACACACACACTTTATCCGTGCATGTATACATGCATTGCTAACATATTTTTCATTTGTTTAATAGCCATTATGACTTTGTTAGAAATTATTTGAAAAATAAACACATTTAGAGATTAGTCAAATACATATGTGACTGTGCCTTTCTGACAGCCCTCATACAGTTTCTTTGATCTTTACCCTCTTTTTAAATAATCTGCTCTCTGTTTCTTCAAACAGAATCGATCATCCGATTGATAGAAATAAGTCACATGGCATGTCACGTTGGTGAACCATTTACCCTCCAACTCCTGTATATAATTTACATTCATTTGCACTTCATTGTTTCATACTTTACTGGAATGAAAACTCCACTGTCAGTCTTACTCCGGGCTGCCATCTGGTCTCAACATAATTTTACCTAATAAAAGTTTCATAAGCTATGAATGAAAAAAAGACTGGTTTATGGATATTGTCAGTGAACTACTGTGCTTAACCAAACAGCCAAGAAACAAGATTACTTAGTTTACTGCCAACTCCACCATCTGACAATACGTGACTGTGCCAAGATGTGATCATCACATTGTGGTCATGATGCTATCAAATGTGGCCAGACTGGTAATTTTCCCACAGTGTCTTGCTTAGGAGGACTGTCTTTCCGCGATTAACTCAACGCTAGGTTGGAAGAGTGTGGCAAGGAATCAGATGAGCCACACAGCCGCACAGTTTGAACCACCACAGCCGCACAGTATGACGGCTTCGAACGGCTTCACTTCATAAAGAAGCTCTGAAGCTGAGTGTGTATGTGTGTACATCGAGGTCGAGGGGGGGGGTGATCAGTTGATGATGGGCGCGGCAGTGGGATGACTCATATTTGGGGTTGCCTAGCTACAGCCAGGAGTTGTTTTCTTTAGAATCAGAGCGAGAGTACAGTGTGCATGTCTGGATTTCATTGAGAGAGCAAAGCTTTGTGGGGGCAGCAGAAACTCAGGGGTGGCACTGAGCAGGAAACAGGAGGAGTACAAATGTTCCCAAAGAGGAGAAGAAATCACGTGAGGAGAAACTGGAGTTAAATGTAGTAATGTCAGCAAGGGAGGGGGAGAAAAAAAACCCAGAGTGAGGTCTATAAAAATGAGCGCAGAGGGTGAGGAAGTGAATCAAGAATGAAAACCTCTTGCCAGTAACCATGGAAACGGGTTGGCTCGACTAAATATGAGGAATTCTTTTTTTATTGAATGTAAACGGTGGCTAAGGGCACCACCGCTGACACACACAGCGCTCGCCCCACATGGAAGCTGAACTGCAGCTTTCAAAAAGTACAGTGGCTCACATGTACCGTACTGTATCCACCATATCTGGCTCATTACAGACTCCCGAAGCTGCTCAGTCTGATTTTCATTCAGACCACAGGCAGGCAACCAATGAGGCACATGCAAATACTTAGAGATAAATTCTCTTAGCTGCTTGTTTAGCATATTCTTTGATGTCTTAATTTGATTTTGACTGACCCTTCACTGGAAGTTTACCTCTGCCTGTCTGCCACGTTATGTAGCTTCTCTTCTCTTCTACTACATAAGCTTGAAGGGCTTTACATGAAATTATAAATATAAGAAACATTTAAACCAACAAATGAAAGGCATAAAACAAAATATTGATTGTATATAAATATATAAATTACAGCAACACATGGTAGAATAATACAAATAAAATTTGACATGAGATCAAATTAATTAAAAAGAAACTTTCAGTAAGTCAGACTTTTCAAATGTTAAACAAAATAATTGTACGGACTAAGGTTTAAATAAAAGCATATCAAAGGCACAAAAACACATCTGGAATCTGTGATGTAAGGTTTGCATGAGAGTGGCGACAGTGAGCGAGTATTGTGTGGCATGTAAACAAAGTAAAGGGAAGAAGTGAAAGGGAACTAAAGTAGCAACATAACTAAACAGTTTCTAAGTTTGTTTGTCACTGAAATTTTGACTGGGTATAATCATAGTTTCTTCAATTGTGCAGTAAAAGATAAGTGAAGAATAGAATAAGAATGAAGACTAAAATTGTGCGTTGAATTCGACAAAACCATCTGCTAAATGAAACTGTAGAACTGTGTATAGTCTCAGTGAATCCATCGATTTCATCAGTGACACTGACCAATTGATCCTGGTGTCCTGGAAGGTGTTCCAGATTGCATCATGTACTGCAGACCACAGGATGGCCTCTGATTGGTCTACCTATTTTCTGGAATAGAAAAGGACTTTAGAAAAGGGCTTCACAGAACACGAACAACGGATGTCCCCTGCCCCACCCACCAGGTGTGTAAAAAACAGGTAGACAACAGACAACAGACAGACAGGTTAGGAGTTAACAGAAAAAAAAAAGGTTAAACAACTTAAACCTAATCAGTTGCTAACAAAATGCATAATTGTGTGTCATCCATGAAGCTATCAAAATTTACACTGTGTAATTTTGTCATTTGTTTTCCAGCAGGAATAATGACAAAAAGAGTGGGCCAAGTCTTGTACCCCGCAGAATACCATATAGAGTGAAGTGGTATTAACATTCCTATCAATACCTACGAAAAGCTTTGGGTCAATATAATCCTAAAGTGAACCTGTACTCCTGGCCTACTCAGTGGTGTTAGTGTTGCCCCTTGTCCGTCCACAGACAAACATTTCAGCCTCTTGAGTGTGCATATAAAAAATGTCATTTTCGGAGTTAGGCTTCATTCAAAGTAAGAGTTATTGATAGGCAGAAGGACACAGTATGGACACACATTGAAACTGATGATCATCTCACTCATGAGAAATAAAGAGAGGAAGACAGAGAAAGCTCTCTCTCTCTCTCTCTCTCTCCCTCTCTCTCTCTCTGTGTGTGTGTGTGCTGTTGTTGTTTTTTTGTTTTTTTTCTGTTTTTTTTCCAGTGCCTGTGGCAATATGTCACTCCCTCAGTATTCAGTATATATGTACATTATGTGCTTATGTGATTGTTTTTTCTACAGAGACTGGGTGTGTCACCACATGCAGAGATAGATGAGGATGTGAATGTGCAATATATGTGTATGTATTAAGGTATGTGTTTGAATATGAGTAAGTGTGGGTCTCCCTCCTACGCTAACGTGCCTGTGCAGTATAACATATCATCAAAACCAGCCCGGTGACACTGGGAGCAGGGACGAGGGCGATGGTCGACTTTTCCAATTAGTCAACAGCCTGGGGTGAGGTGAGAGTTTCAACACAAAAAAGCCACTGGCGCTGGCTCTCGTGGCTTTACTCATTCAGGAAGAACACTCTTTGAAATTACCCCTGCAAATCCTGTAAATATACACTCAGGCTGTTTTTATAATGGTGTAGAAATCTCAGGGCAGGGTGCGACGTTGTGTAAGACAGAGAAGGAATGAGCAGAGTGAGACAGTCAGCCACAGACACAGAGCTTTACTATTGTGTAAAGCAGCAGTGACTTGGCTGTGGTCAGGTTCACTCCCCTGGCATGTAGGCAGCACTCCGCTGGCGTTGTTTCACACAGTCGTGTTGAAATACCCCCTCACTGAAGCTCCTCATAAACACCTTAATTAAAGGATTTTGGCGTTACTCAACCAAAAATAGCAATCTGTTGTGCTGCAGCCCTTGTTTGTCTATTTACATCTAATTTATATTTTTGGCATTTAGCTGATGCTCTTTTTCAGGACAATTTAACATGTGTCAAAGAGATGGATGTCCAACACTGCCAACTTTACAAACAGCCAGTAATTAAGAATGCAAGACTCAGTGCCGCAGCTTTTAGACAGAAGATGTGACAAGTAATCCATAACAAAGGAGTGCTTGTTGAAGATGCTGGAAAAGTTACAGTAATTGTCCTCTTCACAGGCCATATAATTCATTTTCCACAATGCAAAATGTCAAAGTGTAGTGAAGTTTCTGCTCTGTGTATTTCAGCAATCTCTGAATAGCAGATTTGGCTCTTTACTGATCCCTGAGCGCACGCTCAACTGCACACTGGAACTAAACGAACTGCCCTGCCAAGCCTGAGAAAGTATTTCAAGGAATCATCGTTAATACTTGTGCACACAACAGTTGACAGATCAGACAATATCACAACTGTTCCAAGTGATCCTTTATGACTCTGGTTTTTCAGGTACTGAGCAGCAATGGCAGCGTGACAAAGGGTTGACTGTTGAGCGAGCCACCCCATTGGTCCTCCTCAGTGGTTTCGCAGACATGTGATTTGTCGACTTGTGTTTGGATCTAAAAAACGTGTTGTGGCTAAGCTCCCGCCCCGCCCCTTGATACACACTGTGGTAGAGAGTGGCGTCGTCAAACACCCCCTTAGTTTTGACTCTGAAAAATGATAGCTGACTGATGCATGACTCATGGTATTTCCTCTTCTGAAAATATATCCAGAACTGAAAAAAGTCCGGATTCTTGCATAACTCAAGTGGTAAAAAGTATTTTTTGCTCTACTGGCGTGTGCACTGCTTTCCCTCAATTACTCTTCAGTCATGTTGTGTGGAACACGTTAAAGGGAGTGTCGTTTTATGGTGTATGGTACAGTACAAATCTTAGCTTACCTCACCTGCGAGGTGGGGTCGACACGCCCAGAAGCGAATCAGGTCCAACCACATTCTCCGTTCTCACCTGCGTCTTTTCTCAGTTGGTCTGTTATATTCATTGATGCTTTATTTCATCTTGTGATGAATTCTTTCTTTTATATTTATATATAAAATCAAATTTTAAAGACCCTGATAAGAGCACAATCTCCATCCCTGTCTGCATGGCAGGGAGCTGTTTGTCAGCTCGGGTGGAGCTGTTTGCGAGGGATTTTTGGCGAGGTGTAGTCGATGCAGTGCAGAGTTTGAGGAGATTAGACCGCTGTATCCCAAGCCTGAATTGCAAAATTTCATATGACATTCTTTCCCACAGGGATTTGGGTGGGACGTTAAGTAGTACGATCAAGGTGTGTCTGCATTCAGACTGCTGAGCACGAGTGGAAGGACACTCATTCATGTGAGCCTTCTTCAACGGGAGGATGAGTAGTATATTTAATGTGGCTTTCATGGAGTTTGATAGTGTTGTCATGGAAATCGGTGAGGCATGTACGGCGCAGAAGTGTTACCATGGTAGAGGCATCATTTAGTTCAACATTTCAGCGCTGACTATGTTTAGCATTCCAGCTTTCTGAGTCTCCCTTTCTACACACGAACAAGGTTATTTTCCATGACAACCACATTAAAACAAACTATTCTACCGCAACAAAAGAGAAGTGCCTTGGTTTCATTTCTAAGAAAGATGTCAGGCAATAGTGCTTTGGTGTGCAAGGTTGTGTGTGTGTGTGTGTGTGTGTGTGCATGTGCGCGTGTGTGTTTATATGTGTTTTTGTGCGCGCGCAACCTCATGACCCCACCAGTATGTAGCCACACAAGTAGCCTCGCTATAAACTCGAGCAGGCTCTGCTGCCTTTCAAGGCCACTGTATTGGCAGGTAAATTGTTTGTGAGACCTGTTATTATCCTGCTGGCTCATACCTGAGGCAGTCTGACATGATACTGACCAGGAACTCTCCTGAGCCTTTGACTCAGACGTCTGTTAGTGTATCGGCATACTTTTATACTCGCCAGAAGTAAACAGAGTATTTTCGCCTGCCTCTATCTGCTTGTGGGTATTTGACCTTCGTGCCAGACTTTTATTAGTGTTCTCATGCACAATCATAGTCTTGTTTTTTTTTATATCGGTATTCTTGTTTTTCATTATCCTTTATTTATGCAGGCAGACTCCTGAGATCATCATCTTTTTTTCAAGAGAGCCGTGAATAAGTATAAACACATGCAGTTCAATTATCAGACATACAGAAAATTCACACGCAGGCTCTAAGGTGGAGGGAGAGGCGTGTGCGTACATAATATCACCATAAACAAGAGTACATACCAGTGTAGACTGTGTAATGGTCTTCCAAAAGAGAAAAGCATGATTAGCTTCTGTACAAAAACTCAATTTGGACACTCTTGTTTTCTTGTCAGATTTTCCATATTGGTCTTAAAAGTTAGTATCTAGCCTGACTCCTGACTAACACGAACCATTTCAACTCTGAGGAATACAGTGGGCTCGATACGATGAAATGACCTTGAGAACAGCATACATTTTATTGGTCAGAATTTGTAACAGGTTTATGCGTGATAAGCTAGATCTGAAATGTAACTAGAGACAAGTGAATTTTACTTATCCAGGCCAATATATCACAGATGACAATTTGTCTCGAGGGGTTTTTACTATCTGTGCAGAGACGACACCCTCTGTGATTAGACAATCGCTTCCATCTTCCTTATTCTTTTGCTTCCTCTTCTTCCAGACATGTTTTTTTTTGGGACGTTCTTATTTCCTTCCCCATTTAAATGAATGAACGGAATGTTTTAAAAGTTTATTTTTGAACCTCTTCACACTCATTCATTCACTAGAACTTTAATTTAAACTTCAAACTAGTGTCCACTTGTACTTTTTAACTCTGTTTACATTGGTGTGTATTGGATGTAATGGTGAAATGATGAGTAGCTGACATCATCACTCACTGTTGACTTCACTTGTCTCATTAAACTTACACTTAAAATTCGAGTGCTTTTTCAATAATTACACTTTCACTGACTTTACAGCTGCAGCTTCATTTTTACTCTTCAAGTCACACTTCAACAGTTTTTGGTGGTTTGACGTTAACTGGCATTTCAGCTGCTTTTATTTCTTGAACAGGTCTTCAGAGCTTCCAAGTCAAATGACAGTTTCATTTCTTTCAGTTCATCAGCTGTCAGCGATTACACATCAGCTGACATCAAAACGATTAATGCTGACGTTTCATACACTTCACTTAAGGCTTACACCTACACTGTTCAAACTGCTTACGCTGATATTTCAACTTCTTTCCAGACATTCATTTCAGTCTTTTGGTGGTCGTAGTTTGACCGCCAATCCAGCTGTTTCAGTATTTCAGCTGTTTCAAATGTTTCTACTGCAAGTGTTCAGCAATGCACACACACATATTTTCTTCAGAAATGTTTGCCTTTTCTAGTTTTTCTCATTGTTAAACGCTGAGCTAAAGTTTTTTTCCTGTTATTTATTGTCCATTCTTAACAGTTGTACATGTCCAAAACAACAGCGTTCAAATCAAACAACTTCATAAAACCCAAACAAAATCTGGTGAAAAGTTATTTTATGTTTGTCTTTAAGATGCTGTGAGTGAATTATTTTTCACTTAATACTGGATTCATTTCAAATGTGTAAAACACACACAAATGTTCATATTCGACTCTGAATCAGGACACTGCTCCTCCTCTCTGTCTCGTACTGTGAGGGGAACGCTATGAATGATTAGATATGGTTAGCAATGAGGCTCTGTCCTATACACTCTGCCCCACTAATGTCAGTGGCTTGCTGCTGGAATTCAACCACAAATTGTACTCTGTGAGCTCTCTGATGAATAAACGGATGGCACTGTGTGTTATTTTGCTGTTATGTGACGTGATATTAGTAGATAAGGTCTCAAGGGCTGTTAAAAGATTCCTCAAAATAAACTTGTGCGTGTGATCTGCTGAAGATGCAGATGACTCATTGGAATCATTAGGCCTCTATCAATCACCCCCAGCTATGAAACAATGATGATGAGAAATAATTAATGAACTTGCAGCAGTGTGAAATGTCTCCAACAAGCCCTCCACTGCCACCCCACCCTTTCCAGATTCCTCTCTCGCTGCCTTTACGTCTCTCTCCATCTTCCTCCCTCTGTTCTAATTCCCTCCCTAGTTTCCCCTCCTTCCCTCTCACTCAAGCTCTGACTTGCACTCAGTTGCCCCCACCTCTTTCTCCCTCGCAACCAACAACATTCCTTCATCCTGAAACTCCTTCCTCTGTGACAAAAGCGGGAAAAACGTTGAGGGCCACGATCAGGAAGAAGCACAACGGCTGTGAGCAGGTTCATGTGCCCGACTGTTTGTTTATACACATACACACCAGCAACGATGTGATTGTGATCAAGATGGGCTGCAGTCTGTCACCATGGCAACGTGCGTAGAGTCATTGTCAATAATGTCCAATGTTGTGGGAGTTCCCCCCTCAAACATCAGTGAGTCATCAGCTGCCCTCCCAGAGAAAATCACCACCATCAGCTGAGTGACAAAGGCATGAGACACCAAGCACAAAAGGAAAATCTACGGCCTGCCCACAAAAGTTGTTGAAATAGTGGCTGGTTTGAGCGTTTCAGTGTGTAGACAGAATAAAAAAAAGGAAAGAGAGAGAGAGAGGGTGGGACAGGGAGCAAACAGTAGAGTGGGGGGGGGCAAGAGGCAGGGATTATGTGATCAAGCAGGCGAGAGGCTTGTCTGGGGTGTGGACTTAAAAAGAGGGCAGGGTAAAAGTGGGCGGACGAGTAGTTTCTAGTGTTTGTACATTTAGACTCAGAGTCTGAAATTAGTATCCTTGAGAGCAGGAGGAATTAGACCTGAAGAGACAGCACAGCCACCAAACAGTAAGTCAAAGATTCCTCTTATGCTTTTTGAAAGTTGAAAGTATTTCTCACATCTCTCCATCGCTGCTTCTGAGTGTTCAAACTGTGGTGTGTTGTGGTGAGTTTTGCTCCAGCGTTGTCTGTTTTTATTTCAAATTATGATGAGGAACAGAGTAAAGGCAGGTGTGTGTGTGCACCTACGTGTTTTCACCTTCACAGGCATCTTTGCTCTTGAATTATGGTAACTGTTCATTACAGGCCAGGTGAGGCTTTCCAGATGTGTTCGCTTCCTGCAGCAGCTGCTCACTGAAGCCAACGTTCACTTTTTAAAAGACATCTTCCTCGCATACTTATGAGATTTTCAGCTTTCTCAAACTTGGCCTCGGCCTCATGTATTCTGTTTTACATAATGGAAAATGTGCTGCATCCAGGCCCGATTTAAAACCCCCCGCAGCAACAGTTGACGCGTCTTGTTCTCAGGCGAGATGTTGGAAGACGCTGGATCAAAGTATGCAATGAGTGTGGTTTAAATTAAAGCATCCAACAGCTTCTATTCTTTTTTTTTTTTTTTTTTTTTTAGCCCAGCCGTTGTTCATTTAAGTTTGATCGTGTGGCAGACCTCAAGAGTGCTCTTCAGGCTGGAATTACACAAATATTTAAAAACTCTGCCCTTCACTTGATTGAGGCTGTTTGAAGCCAACGAAAAAGGAGGGAAATACTGGCAAAGATGCGTCAGGCACCATAACATGCGTATGAGCGTTGGCTCGCCATGTCTGTATTTGTGTGTGGTTGCGTGTGAGACCGAGAGAGAGAGAGAGAGAGAGAGAGGGGAAGTTGGCATGGGTGTCTGTGTGTGTGTGTGTGTGAGGACCCAGCCCTTGACCACTCCTTTACCGGAGAGGGAACCAGTACATTCCAGATGTGCCTCTTCCTCTGTTCACACCCAGTGCAGCCATAGTCCATACTGACTGCAGCCACACACAATCCACACACAAGTAAGAGTGTAACAAGTACTAAAATGATCTCCAATATCTTGAGGAGCCACCTGTAGAGGAGCCAGTGAATAGTTCCAGGAAAAAAAGGCTTAAGGAAAAGTGGAAGTGGAAAAAGAAAAAGAAAGGAAAAGGGCTTTAAAAATGAATCCTGAGCATGTTTTTCGAGGGGGCTGCGGTGTTTACGATAATATGTTTTAATTCAAACAAATGGGCTTGGTGTGGGCAGGCCAGGCGGGGGGACAGCAGGTATTCTCGACAGTTATTTTAAGGAGTGGCAGTTTTTGTGGGAGTGCAAGGCAAGCCCAAACTCATCTGCCTGCCACGAACTTTCCTCCTCCTCTTCACGAGCAGTGTCTGTCTGTTTGCCCAGGGATAGATTCTGACTCTGGGTACTGATCTCCGTCTGCACAAATGTACACGCTCCCACTGTCTATTTGCAGGCGTTTCACTGGGAGAGCGATAGCTGTAACCGAAGTAATTAGAAGTTGTGAAGCCACACCCTGAGTGGGTGCCAGGTTTTGGCCTTTGCTGTTCTGAATGAGAGTGTTTATGAAGATACGTGTGTGTGTGTGTCTGAAGGGAGTTGTCATTAATGGGTGCCTCTCTCAAACCAGACAGGAAGTGTGGAGCCTTTGTTATAAGCCATATTTTATTCTTTCAGCTCATATTAGCTGCTTGGTTGTTCAGTGTGTATGTGTGTGTGTGTGTGTGTGTGTGTGTGTGCGCATGTTTATTAGGCTGAATATGAGTTAGCCCTCCAGTTATATTCATCCTGCATAATGAAGGGTGGAAAGTGGTGTAACAAGTTTTCTCTTGTGCCTCTCTCCAGCACAGTCATCATGCTGATTCTTCTCGCAGCCATCTTCGGCATTCACATCATTGGCATCGTCCTCCTCCTGGTGGCCACCATTGACAATGTAAGTAATTCAGCTTTGCTGTGTTTTAATTGCTGGAGCTTTCTTTGCACATACCTGAATAGTGACTGAGCAGCACTATGCACCCACCCCCCACCCCCCAAAATTGCCCCTCCATAATCCCTGTCTTCCTAGTTTGGGTGTTACACTAACAGATCCGATGAGTTACATACATCTCCTTGCACGCTGACAGACAGCAGAGAGTCAAGACAGACGAGTGATCGGCTGCTCACCTCTCATCACCTTTCATCACTCGAGGCCTTCACTCCCTCTCTGTCAGTGGCCCGCTGTTCCTCTCAGGGCCACATATTTGACATTTCTGGGTGACAGATGGGCCGGCCACGGTGTCGTCACCCTTTGCCGCTGAGCGCATCTGTGTGTGTCTGTGTGCGTTTGAACCGCGGCCAAAGGGTGCACAGAAATATGTGAGATATTTCTGTGGAGTGAGCATCGCACACCGGAGGGAGACTTGAGGAATGACACAGTGACAGTCGGATGTGCATTCCTTCCTCTGATTGTCGTCCCTTTGCCCCACAGCTCTCCCACAAATACAGGCCAGAACTCACTGAACACACTCCGCCGCTATGCTCAGACAAACCCTGCTTCAAATTCTCACTGTCCTTTCTCTCGCCCGGTCTCAGTTAATCCATTTTCCTCCTGCATGCAGGGCAGCTGGCCACCGCTGCACCAAAGCTGTGACATGATTCTAATGTAAAGTTTCGTCTATCTTCCCTTCCTTTCAGGCCTGGTGGGTGAATGAGAACATGGCCACTGATGTGTGGTTCCGGTGGATAAAGGTCAACGGAGTGTGGAACACCACCGATCTTCCCACTGGCTCTCACTATCCAGAGGGTAAGACGACACACCTCCCATGCTGCAGAGAAGCAGAGCGAGGAGAACTCACAAACTTTAGCTTGCCTTTATTATACACCAGAGGCTGACGTATCCGCCCCCCTTCAAACCAGTGAGAACGGCACAAAGAAAAAAAGAAATTACTGGTGAAATAACCAAAACTGTTCCAACTTTAACAGGGAATAGTGTGTCCATGAGGGATTCCATTGCTCGTGGCAAGAATCTGATTGAAAAAAATAGTTTTTTGTGGCTTTAATAGAGAGCTTGACCTGTTACTGAACTCCCTCAACTGATATGAAAAAGAAGCGTTATCTTTCAGAAGCATGTAGCAGCAGTGTGTTTTTCAGAGAGCTATTTCTTTTGGCCTCCTTGCAGAGCATTTGCATGTAAATCAATTGCAGACGCACAATGCTGTTGTGTCCTATCCTAAGATGTTTGCCTTTCTCACTGCAAATTAAGACCAGAGCAGCTCAAAACATCGCTGCCATGCAACAGAGAAGAGATGAAACTGCATAGCAGAGCAGAGAGTATATTTTTCTCCTGAACCTTACACTATAAATAGTGATGTATGGATGTATAGTTTTGGTTATACTGTAATTACAACCTTGGACCTTCAAAATGTTCTGTTTTTCTTGTCTGTCTTAACAAGACACCACAATCAGAATGTTTTAAAATCCTCAAACATTTGGGATATTTGAACCAGATTTTTCAATGAAACGCTGCAACATCACCGCGTTTCCTGGGTGTGTCAGTATGATGCTCCGCACATATTTAGGCGACTAGCCCCCGCCCCCAATCACACGCCCACACACAGCGTCTTCATTGTGTTGCCCTCTCTCTGGCTCCCCCTGCAGATTACCTCCAGGCTGTGCAGGCCAGCTCCGTGCTCGCTTGTATATTCTCCATCCTGGGCATCTTTGTGTTCGTGGCTCAGCTCTTCACCCTCCAGAAAGGACAGAGGTTCACCATCTCCGGCATCTTCCAGCTCCTCGCCTGTGAGCTCTTATTTCCTTCACTCTTTTTGTTTCTGACATATTTTGTGACATCTTCACTGTATTTTTCTCCTCTCTTGCTGCCCTCACTGACGTGTCCATGTCTAACCCCCCCTCAGGCCTGTGCATCATGATCGCAGCCTCCATCTACACAGACCGCTTCCACATCGACGAGGACAAGAAATTGGGCTGGTACGGTCACTGCTACATCCTGGCGTGGATCTCCTTCGCCCTCACGTTCATCTCTTCCATCACTTACTTTGTGCTACGCAAGAAGACTGCGTGAGAAGGACAGTAGCGTTAACTCCAACCAGCCCCAAACCACCGGCTGGATCTACTCTCTCAGCTAAAATCTGGTTGTGGTCACAGATGGATTCGTGTTTATATTTGCCTGTTTTGGATGTCAGATTTGAGCTGCTAGTGTATATTCAGTTAAAGATAAAACAGACCTGTTGATCCTCTCAAATACATACCAGTGTTTCATTGAGTTTGCTCTGTAGGTTTCACACTGTGCAGAGAGTTTGGGATATTTCTGCAGTAAAAGGCAAGCTCAATCAATCACAGTTGTATTTGAGTGAATTTTCAACCCAGAGTTCGGGCTGGATTTCACGAGGGCATCTGAAGAGTAAGAATATTTTTTATGTTAACTGGACAAATTTGCCTTAAGGTATAAGATGCTATGATAAATTAAGATCTATCAATAGTTCTGTCTTATAACAAAAGGAGGTTGGAGAGTAAAATCTGTGGTCTTTTTTTTTTTTTTAATGTACATTTACATATGGATATGAGTGTTGGATACAAAGGGGCGAGTTTATAATTTTAATTAGGTTTTTTTGTGTATTATTTTATTGTTAGTTCATCCACTTTTGTTTCATATATCTGCTTATGTCTTACCTTATATAATGTGCCACTAATTAAACAGAGTGTGACTACAACGTGATGGCATTGATTTTCAAATCGTTGCTGTTGACATGACATATCATTTGTTGTAGGTTTGGTGCATGAACTAGTGATAAGACTGTACAGTGATATACAGTGTAAAATCATGTTTTGTAATCATATGTGAAGTACTGTGCCAAATTCTACACATATTCAATGTTGACACTGAAAACACTACATCACTGTGTGGACAGTTCATATAAAGCTTGTTTTAAAATAAGCTGCAAAGTGGTGAGACATAAAGCTACACAGAATTTAATTTATTCGATTGATCCATCCTAAATGTAACAAACAAAAGATCTGAGTTACACTCATTTAACATGTATGAAACTTTTCCATAGTAAGACATTTTACATAAATCAATTAATCAAATATCTTGTTAATCCAATCGTGTACTGGAAACATATCACACCTTCCCAACCTGTCCTGTACTCCTTGTCTTAATCAAAGCCACTGTTTCCACACAAGTGTGACAGCAAGGCAACTGCCTTGACTCTTAGAGCGTGAGATATAATGTGTAAATATGTTCTGTTTCCCATAATGCTCTGTATGTCTAATGCTGTTTTATTTTTGCTACCGTTATTTCTCATTATGGATAACAATGATTTTTACAGTAATAAAACTTGATTTTCACCCAATCATTGAAGTTATTTTCTTATTTCTTCTGCAAATGTTACGTTTAGGAGCAGAGCAGTTGATTAATTATGTTCAAGTGGATACTTTGTTAGGATTACTTTTCATTTGAGGCTCACGAACAAAAGCAGTGACATTTTGTAAACAGCCAGCAGCCTGATGATCAGCTTTATTTCAATTTTGTACATTAGCCATGATACATGATACTTTCCTTCTTCATTAGAGCTGAGTGATCGCAGCAGATTGCCTGGATTCACTGGGTCACTGCACTGCTGACCGTGTAAATTCAGAGCGACTGACAACAAACTGCATCGCCAAGATAGGCACAGGTCCTCGAACCACAGGGAGGCTCCAGTCTGGACATATGCAGTAGTTCAAAGTGGGCTGTAGTCCTCCTCCGGCTCGTAACGGCTCTCCTGGTGTCGCTGCAGGGTCACGTGGACAGACGGGACGGGTGATGGAGACGGAGAGGGGAGGGAGAGGCGGTGGAAGGGGGATGAGGGCGCCGGGTGGGAGGGGGGAGGAGGGAAGGAGTTCGAGTCGGGGAGAGGTAGGGAGTGGGAGTGCGTGAGCCTCGGGGTGGAGGCAGGTAACGCTGCAGAGGGGGGGTCGTAGTAGGGAGACAAATGGGAGATCCTGGGGGGAGACGGGGGACAGGCCAGGGCGGCGGCTGGGTTAGCGGGGGTGTAGTAAGGAGGCAGGAGACCCACAAAGCTGCAGGGGTTGAGGCCGGAGGTGCGTCTGGGTCCCACCATCAGGACCTTCTTGGTGTAGTTGTTCAGGGTGGAGACACCGGCTGACATGCAGACAGTAAAGGCAAACCAGGCCACGCTGATGGAGAGAAACAGAAAGTGGATAACAAACGTGGTGTGTTTGCATTTTTTCTTGTTGATATGTCTGTGCAGAAAGTGTGCAGCCAAGTGTACATGGGGGCCAAAAGTAGAGGGGCAGGATTTTATTCTTTTTTTTTTCTCCAAAAAGTTTTTAAAAACCAAAAACCCTTAAACCTCCCTCATCCTACTGGCCCCTGATAAATATATTATACATATAAGTGAGCATAAGCAAACATATGCATAAACATACACATATAAGAACTGCCACAGACCTTATTTCAGATTTCTAATTCATATTTTTATATTGTTATTTTATATTTATATTTTATTCTTATCTATTATTTTATGATAGTTTCAACTTGCATTTCTTTTACTGAAACTGCCTTTATCTATCTATCTATCTATCTATCTATCTATCTATCTATCTATCTATCTATCTATCTATCTATCTATCTATCTAT
>JBAJHX010000039.1:16434300-16460883 GCA_037176925.1 Amniataba percoides | reverse complement strand
CTATCTATCTATCTATCTATCTATCTATCTATCTATCTATCTGTCTATCTATCTATCTATCTATCTATCTATCTGTCATATATATGCTTAAGAATGAATGAGCACGTATGCATACAAACACAATTATTCATTATTTACTGAAAAACACACACTTTTCAGAACAGTGGCGCTGTTGGACAGTAAGTCTATATGTGCACGCCAAGTTTCCAAGAAACCGTTTTTTATATCCAATGGTATCACACAGTTTGCCAAGTGGGATAAATTTCAGTTAGTCAGTGAGATGTTGTAGGTGGACAGATTTCCAATTAACTGTGCTACATTTTCTTACATCTTTTTTTTTTTTTTTTTTTTTGGAAATTAATCCCAAAATTAGATTAGATTTGCCAAGCAAACACGGGCGAGGCAATACAAGAATTAAAAAGGAGAAATAATATTAAGTACAGAGTTCCATCACGGTTGAAATACACTGCACAGAAAGAAGAAAGAAAAAGAAGTGAAGCTGCCTTTTTTTCTTAGTAGTTCATTCTCAGATGTTTTTCTAACTAATCTAAAAGTCTCATTCTCACTTTTATCTTCTGGTCTCTGTGTTTGCTAGTGGACCCTCCTGCAGGTTTTTATAGAATTTATTTAGTCACACCCAGTACACAGTATGCACTCCGTTTGAAAAGATTTGAGGGTTTGTGGTGAAAAAGCACCTTAGACCAGCTCCATCATTAGCTCTGCAGCTCCTTAATCACACCTGAGGCCCTGTTCTTGTGACACTGTAGAAGAAAGAGGCTTATGTTGAAGTGTCAGAGCGCTGCCTTCAGGGCTGGTTGGCGTGCATGATCCCTCGCTCATGAAAGATTCTGCAGAAGCTGCGATTGTCAAATTGTGATTTTAAACCAGCTGCGATGCTGCAAGGAATGGAGGAGAGTGTGCAGAGCGTGGCTCTGCTCTCTGTGAGCCAGACAAAGATGAACGGGGAACAGCTAAGAAGACTGAAGATATCTGTGTGTTTCAGTGTGGCCCCACGTGTGATTTTAGAGTTTGTTGAACTCACTAGAAAGCCCAGGAGTATCCGTAGCTGTGAGGCTTGAAGTCTTCTGGTCCCATTGAGGCCGTGGTCTGAAACACCTGCATGAACATCATGTGGCCCACCATGCCAAGCAAACCTGCGAGGACAGAAGGAGGATGTATAGTGGTAACGCCGGTCATTCTCTACTGATACCAAACACTGGTTCAAACATCTATCTAGAAGCACAGCTGCACCTCCCAGGACTGTGAAGACGGCAGCGAAGGCGTTGAGCAGCTGGCCCCAGCGCTGCGTGGAGGGGAACCAGGCCCTGATACACAGCTGCACAGACAGCAGCATGCAGCTGATCAACAGCAGCCCCACATACATGAGCTCCATGGACAGAGACAGCCACATCATTGCTGCGGAGAGAGGAGAAGAAGCTGAGCACAAAGGCAGATGGAGGTTTGGATTTTAAACACGTCGGACGGCCGAGGGCAAAGTGCCCACAGAAAAGCGATGAGTCCGTTTACCTTTTTCAGATCCTGGAGTCAAAGTATAAAACCCTCGACACTTCTCCTCTGGAAATCAAAAGACAAATGCAAATGTGGGTAAAAGTAAAGTCACTGACATTATTCTTTATAGTAGAATGAGGAGATAATGTGATTTGTGCTGTAAAGAGTTATTTCACTATATGATCAGCATCTATTCTCAAGAGGAACTGATTCCTCCAGCTTGTGTGTTTAGTGTGTATTGTGCATTTAAACAAACACTGATATCTAATTACTGTGTGAATAGCCAGATTGAGGTAACAGTGTGCATAGTGCTTACATGGCCTAAAGTAACCTAATGGGAGATTATGAGGTGAAAATCTGAAAGGATGAGGCCTACAGGAAAAGTCTTAGTGGCACCACAAAATGAGACTTTGTCTTGTTTTTTTTATTTTACTAACTAATTTCAGCATGAAACTATCTTTTTTTCTCTCCCAAAATGTGTGTGTTTTTTTTTAAAATCCATCACTGCTGGCACTGCCCCCAAAAAAGAAAGAAAAATAACAACAACCTGTTTCTGCAGTCAGTTAAGCTTCTTTGTGGCTTGTTTACCAGTGTGTTTACATGACAGCTGCAATAATCAGAGTACCGTTCTTGGCTCTAAATTACAGTGTCCCTAAGAGCTCGACACACTGTGACTTCAGACAGATAAAAAAAATAGACAAAGCACAAGAAAATAAAGAGCGTTTTCACCAATTTAACAACAAATGTGCAGCACTTAGCGAATAACAGTGTAAAGTGAGAGGACCCAACCTTGTTATCTATCAGCCTGTGCTCTGTCGCATTACACTGTATTTGGTTGGGTTTTAGATTTTGGCACCGTTTTGCTTTATTTGGCCCAGTTTTCCCACATTGTTAGTCCTCTTCTCTACATGCTGTGCATATGTTGTCAAATTGGTCAGATTGAGGTAACAATTTGCAGAGTTTAAACGTCTGGCAGTAAACTGATAGGAGATATTAAGATTTGTTTGGCATGAATCTGGAAGGATGTGGCTTACAGGAAAACTCTTAGCAAAAGCACAGAATGAGCCATTGTCCAGTGTAGTTTTCATTTTGGTCAGTATTTCCATTTCACTTATTAATTAATTTCCACATAAAAGCTTTTTGTTTTTTTGTCATCCCCAAAATGTGTTTTTGTCATCCTCCGCTCCAAATGCCATTTTAACATGAATAGTAACAACCTGTTTCTGCAGTCAGTTAAGCTTCTTTGTGGCTTGTTTACCAGTGTGTTTACATGACAGCTGCAATAATCAGAGTACCGAACTTGGCTCTAAATTACAGTGTCCCTAAGAGCTCGACACACTGTGACTTAAGAAGGCAGATGCAAATCCAAAAAACACAAGGAAATGAAGAAAACATTTCCCCCAATTTGAACACGTGCAGCACTTAGAGAGAAACGCTGCAAAGTGAGAAAACAACCAATGTCAAGATTATTTTGTTGAGCTCTGCCTAATTGCACTGCATTTTACTTGTTCCACCATGTTCCTGTATTTGGTTATGTTTTATAATACTACACACTTTTTTCCTAAATGCTGTGCACATATTGTCAGGTTGGTTTGGCTTTTTACGTTTTTGTTTAGCCTATTTGCATATTTTCTTAAGTTGAACTCTCAGGGCCAAATTATTAGCATTAATTCAAATGCTTTGAGTACTTGTATGAGGTTATATATCCTGTATGTAAATCATTTCTAGGAAATACATAAAGCTACGACACAGTATTACAGAAATAATACTGACGTTAACTTAAACATTTATCATGTATTAAACATTTTAACAGTTATCATGGGTGTCTCATACATGGAAACAATATTTTTAAACATTGGGGGGTTGTTATAAATAAATAGTTGCTTATCACCCTTGATCATACAGCTTCACATGCAGCAGATACATCAGCATTCATCTGGGGTCACATCACTCATTGTTAGAAATATCTGACTCTTTCTCTTTAAATGCTGCACTGTGTTCATGCTAGCAGGCCATTAACCTTACCTGGCTGCCTTTTGACACTGTGCATGAAATGCACAGTGTTTTTTTAAAAGATATTTTTCACTGACCACTGCAGACCAAAGAAATGCAATAGCAGTGATGGTGAAATCAAAATAAATTTATCTTAAAGAGGGCGAGCTGCAGATGGCTCGTTTTAAAGTTGCATTGCTAATAGATGTTGGAGTTAATATATGAATCTACATTAAAACTTAAAGTTCAACAATATGTGGAACTCTCCATCACAAAACAGCAGTAGAGAAAGCACAGCTTTTTGCAGCAGGGGCAGATTAAGAGGACGGGTGTTTGCCTCCGCCACTGCCGACCATTAGATACAAACTTTTAATCAAAAAAAGCGGACAGATTTATATAACTGGCTGCATAAATCAGCGGTGAAACTTTTGGCTGGACTTCAGGATCATTCAAAAACACATCCTTAAAAAAACAGTGGCAAATCAGCTGCAAATGAGATGGTGAAAGCCCGGCCGATGTTTGTGAATCCTATTAACCTTTCTCTCTCTCTGGGTTTCTAATCCATAATTGAGTCATGCTGTTGAAGTCTAAATCTCTGTGAGCCGAACACACACTGATGATAATCCTCTTTGGGCTGAGCCGGCACCCAAACAAACACTCGCTCAAACACACGCGCGCGCACGCAAATTAACACACCTGAGGCCTCAATTCATATTGTCACCTTGGATTCCCCACCCCCACCCGTGACCCATTTTACCGCATGTCGCACTACTGCCACAGTTGTGATGTAGTTTGGTTCACTTCCTGTTTCTGTCCTTATGTCTATCCTTATCTCACCTTGGGAAAATCCACTAATACACACACACACACACACAATGCGATAAGCACATATGACATGGGGCATTCCTATACTATCAATATGACTACATGTATTACTGAGCTCTAGCAGTGCTTCTGTATAGATTTATTTGTACAAATCTCTGCACTCTCATTCATTAATTTCCTCTACCATGCTTAATCCCTTTCAGTGTCACGACTGGCACGCTTGGACATTTTGTGGTTTAAAAAAGAACTTTTGACTTTTGACCTCCCTTTCTGATCAGTGAGGACTTCTATTTCCAGCTGAATGGACGCACCAACTCACCCCACGCGTCCGTGTAGATGTTCTCCTCGCAGGTGATGAACAGGCCCGTGTGGAAGGTGGGGAAGACGAAGCGGTCGTCCCCCGTCTCCCAGGAGAACTGGATGTTGGAGGAGTTTGAGACGCCGGGGACGGGGATGCAGTTGCTGTGCTTGGTGGGCGAGCAGAGAGGCTTGGGCACCTTCTGCTTCCCCACGCACCAGTAGGAGGACATGAGGGCCCCGGCGCCCAGGAAGAGGGACACGACCGTCTGGATGAAGGAGAGGCGAGGGGAACGCATCTGCTGCAGGAATGCCATCGCGCAGGGATTAAACTGAGGGCTTGGGGCTGTAGGGGGAATGGCGGGGATGGAGACAGGCGCGTGAAATTATTCAAGCTCTCAACGCTCAAGAGAAAATGTTGACTATTTCCCTAAAAAAAAAAAAAAAAAAAAAAGCAAAAAAGTAACATGTCAGCACTATAATAAATGTCTGATAAGGGAATGAGTGGCTCAAGTTTTTCATTGTTAATCTACTTGACTTTAAGTACACCTCCACTCTTGCGTGTTACTAAAAATATCACCAGCGTGTTATTAGTTTCCAAGGAGAAGCAGCTCGGCCCAACTGCCTGAGATGATTAGTGAGGTGTTTGAAAGAGAAGGTGCGGGGGAGCCATCGGTTTTACATGACTAATCACATTTAAGGGATAAAAAGACTGTGACAGAAAATCAGCACACTACTGGTAATTGGTGGGAAGACAGACGGCTAAATCAGAGGAAAATTGAGGAAAATTGCTGTCACCATGGATCCTTTCCAGGAAACAGGCGCTTCAACCAAAACCTCTGAGCACTTGACGTCAAGCAGTGAATTATATTTGAACGAAGGGAAAGAAGGCAGGTAGGAAAAAAAGAAAAAAGAAAAAAAAAAAACACTCACCTCCTTCAAACTCTCTTACTTCGTACTCGGTCCTTCATCCGCTGGAGCGTCAAAGGTGAGAGAACCATCCGGCCCTGCTCCTCCACTGTCTGCGCTCCCTTTCACTCTTCATCAGATAGAGAGAGTGACGGAGGATGCTGGCCGTCACACTGACCTCTGCGAGCGGTGCTGCTGTCAGTCTTAATGATCCGACCCCAGCGGTCAAACACAACTGTGAGTGTATCCCACACACACACACACGCAGGCACACATTCCTCTTCTTTAATCCATCAGTGTAAATCCAAAACAGACAACTCCGGTCCATCTGTTTTCATTTTGATTCCTAGACTCATTTTGATCTATTTCACTCATCTCTCCTACTCCCGTCTATCCCCCCTCCACTGCTTTCCAGCCCATAAAAGCATGACCTTGAAATGATGAATAAATGTCACATACAGACTATCACAGGGACAATATTGCTTTGCAGTACTTTATCCATGTAACTGTTTTCACTGACAACTATCTGAATCCAAGAGTTCAGAGTAGGTTAATTGATTGGAGTCAACCGCAGTCACTTTAGTGCAGGTTTGACTGATTGTTAATCACTGTTGAACACATAAAGATGTATTAAACAATATATTTTTTAATACAAGTTGATATTTAAATCAGTTTGATCAAAATCCGTTTTAATGTGTTCAAGTTAAATTGCACATTTTGGTTTAAGATCCTATTTTACATGGAGGCTGCTATAGTTCCTTTAAAGTCAACTTCTTCACAGTGCCACACTGAAGCAGATTGACAGAAACACACAACTCTTGACCTGAAACAACAGCTTCCAGACTCGAGAGAGGGAATTCATAACCAGTCTTCTAGAAATCGTCTGAAAGAGTCAGAATGGGGTTATGCACTCTCCTAAAACTGAACAGACAGCAGGAAGAAACAAGAGATAGAAGTGTGCATGTGTGTGTGACAGAAATAGAGCTGAAGATACCTTTTGTGCATACATGCAACAGAGAGATGGTTGAGAATACATATGCAAAAACAAAAAAAGAGGGAGGCAGAGAGTTTGGTGAAAGCAGAAAAGAAATTGGGGCAGAAAAATATCAGGATGAAACTGAAGCAGAATTTATCGGTGCAACAAAAGTGACAAAAACATATTTTGGAAATAAGAAGAGGAGAATACTTGAAGCATTTTTTAAGTGTATTCATAATTCATATACATATTGACAGGTTTCTAATACAGCATGGTTTTGATAGTGTAACTGTCTTCTTCTCAGCTGACTTTTTTTTTTTTTTTTTACAAGAATAACAATAAAAAATGATAAAGACAACACCATGTACGACTCACTTTTAAATTTTATGGCAATGCTTCTTTTGAATGGATTTTGCATCTCCTGATCAAATCGCTGCTGTGTCACTGAAGAATGAAACCATTCAAAAGTACTTGGTAAGGCTTGCTCCCCGCTGGCCAGTACGGTTGGCCAATCACAGCCGTTCATATGACACCATCTCCAAAGTTTTCACTCTTCGTCGTCCAAGAGGCCGACGCCTGTCAGTTGTACGTTAACTTCCCAGGTAGAACATACGCACTTGTGCATCCAGTACACAGTTCCACTCCAATGAGAACTCTTCAGTGTCCTGTCCGTCTTTTTCCAGTCTGAGCGGTTACAGATGGCGGACACGCGTAGTGTTATCTCCTCCTCTTACTAGGCTCCCTCCTTCTCTTTGCACGTTACGAACATTTGTACTTGAAAAATAAGACTGTGTCCATCTGATTTTTCATGAATACTATCTGTACCGTAAAAACCCCAGTGATGAAAAATAAGAACACTTTTCAAAAGGACCAAAATGGAATCAAAGACCCAGATATCGGCATTTTTCAGTTTCTCACACACACTCGCTTCTCATTCACACACGTGACTTTTGAAAGGCAACAGATGTCCGTTCTCCAAGGCAATAATGTCTTTGTGGCAAACTCGACCCTGACATTCCAGACAACACCGCTCTGGCTCCTCCTCCTCTCCAGGAATGGAAAAAAAAGAAGGAAAAAAAAATCCAATTCATGAATATAAAGTGAGATACATCCATTTCATTTTCATGAGTAAATAATGCTGAGGATACAAAATAATAATGAGAACTAAAATAATAACTGTGATCATCCTAATATAAGATAAGATACTACTTGTGAGAGGATTTAAATTCTCTCCTTTTCTTTTCTGGGTCTGACACCCAAGCTTGCTCCCAGTACGCCTCTTCAAAGCAATCAAAGAAAACCAGAAAAAATACAGAAAAAAGAAAAAACAGGTACATGATGATAAGCAAGAGTTTAACACTTTGAGGGTGTCTGAGTAAAAATCAAAGTAAGCCCAGAGAGGAAGTCTGTTTCTTTTGTTCTTTACAGAAAAGTTCCTTTAGTTCCTCCATCAGTCTTGACGTCTCGTTTAATCCTGCTTCGATCTTTGTAGATTTTTTTTTAACTTTTTTTTTTTTACTTGTACCTCCGTTCCTCTATGTTGCATGTCCTTGTTTTTTTTTCTTTTTCTGTTGTAATTAAAGAGAAATAATTCTCTTAGAAAGAAAAAAAGGTTTCTTTTCTCCATTTTCTTAAATGTAAATAATGCTGATTCCCATAGAGAAATTGTACATTCCCTTTTGTTGTTCTTTGTAACAGATGCCAGTCCTGTCCTTTCACATTTGGGGCTGCTTCACAAATAAGTCTCGTTACTCTGTCTTCTATTGTCCAAACTCACCTAGAAAAGATGAGACAAAAAGACGAGTTTATTCTTTTGAATTGGACTAATCGACAGGTGATCACAGGTTCAGTTATCAGTCGACTAAAAGACTCCACACTGCTTACATCTGTTTGTTAGATTTAATTTTGTAACAGCTGTTGCCAGGCAAACTTCACCCCAGGCACCAGTCATGCATTGCTATGTGACTGATTACGGGATATATTTGAGCAAAGCACAAAGAACAACTAATGGAAAACGTTGTTAAATCCCCATACTCTTTTCATTCTGCTGTAATTTTACTTCAAGAAAAAGAAAAGGAGAGATGTGGTGTGATGTGTCTTCAGTTTCCATGAGGACAGAATGGATTGAAAGTGAGGGGGAGGCAGGGAGTGACAGGCAGGAGTACAGCCACTAAGGTGAGGCGCGGGGGAGTGCGAGAGCAGGATAATTTTCCTCTGCAGGAGTCCAAGGTCCAGCCAACAAAGAGTACTGAGTAGCTGTTGTGTTGCTGCGTGAAATTAGATTGTCTGAATAGAGAAGGTATAAACAGCCCTGAGGCAACAAATAAGTGTCCATTTACTGAAGGTCCATTAATGAGAAACCAGATCGTCACCAGATAATGAAAAAATAGTGGTTCCTCGATGAAAATATATTTGTGGCGATCGAACCAGTTAGGCGGTTTTACACAACAGAGTAAACTGCACAACAGCTTTGCATTAAATCATCATATTAAATTAGGGAAGAGATGTTTTTCCAGTCTATATTATTTTACTTTGAAAAGCATTTCCATCCCAATTTTTTGAAAGGAAGAAAAAAATACATGAACAAAAATAAATAAAAATAATACTGAAGTTTTTTTTTGGAAGGACAAATACTGTGTCTATGAGAACCCGCTGAATGTTTTTATGACACATGCTGAAAACACACACACACAAACACGTAGCAACTACACTTACAGCTCCCAGACTCCTGTGTCTCTTCTTCTCCGTTTCTCTCAGCCTCTCTCTGACTGCTCCAGGTAAACTGACTTGGCTGGCCGGACGCTCTGGGTAAACTGAGTAGAAGAGGAGAGGAGAGGGAGAGGGGGAGAGAAAGAAAGAAAAAGTAAATTGTTGTGGTTAAAAGAAGAGATTGAAAGAAATTAAGCGAAACTGCTCAGTGAGAGACTGGGCTGTGAGGAACTAGAGTGGCAAACGAAAAGGACAGAATTTTCACTTGATCACACAAACGAAATTTTCCTAGAAACAGTGTGGAAACCAACCTCTCTTTCTTTACCTTGTGCTTCGGACACCGGAGTGAGAAGTTATCTTCATTCAAAGAGCAATCTGGAACGACAGAAAATACCACTGCAGATGGTGCCAGTTTTTGGAAAATGTATTTTACAGGACTCACTTGTTCCATCGCATGTATGCAGTGCATGCACTCACCTGCTTCAATAGCACACAGGTAGTGATAGCGAAGTGTACAGCCTTTACTGTAGCAGCCCAGGGTTGAGCCAACCATCTCACAGTATGAGCAGCACTGAGAAGAGAAAGACAGAATGACAAAGAGGAAATCACCACTGAAATCTATCTTTATCAGTTAATCATGGTACAGACAACACCAAATATCAAAAATGATAAAATATTCCAAAACAAAACAGGATGGATAGATACAGAGGACACTCACTGTTTCTCTGGCACCATCTAGTGCCTCCTGCAGGCCATACAGTCTCCCATTGACAAGGTACACCCCACTGGTCCATACTATGCATCCTTCGTGGACCCACAGCTCCTCTGGGTCCATGGGCATCTGAGGCAGCTGGGCGAGTTGTGCCAAGGGTCCCAGGGAGTCCAAGGCCGGGGGAGGGGGCTGAAAGGGCAGGGACGCCTTGCTGTTGGATGGCACCATTCTGGGGGAATCGTCACTAGATTTGTGCCTCCTTTTAAAGCGGGGATGCGAGGTCAGCTTTCTGTGTTGAGGTCGCTGTTGAACTTCATCCGTCGGATGCGGCGGCTGATGCAGTTTTTGCGTCTGATGCTGGTTGGTCTCAAGGTCTGGCTCTCTCTTGAGCTCGGGGATTGGTCGGATATCTAGATTCATGTCCCAGGTCAGAGATGTTGTTTTGCTGGTGGTGGGGGAGGAGGACGACGAGGAGGCGGTGTTACTGAGCTTGCCAGCCACGTGCATCATCATTTCCTCTCTACCAGCTAAAGAGACCGTTCTGACTGTAGCAGTAAGAGATGCTGGGTTTGAATCTAGGCTGCTGGCGTAGTCATTCTCAGTTGAGGGCTTGGTAAACTGAGCATCTTGTGTTTGTGTTTCTTGGATAGTGCTCAAAGCATTTGAGCCTATATCTGAATTTGGTCCTGTTTTGTTTGTGCCTGTGGTTGCTTGACATTGTCTGACCTGGGGCTGGTTCTTAGGGAGCTTTGCAGCATATTCAGCTGGATAGAAAGGCCCGTAGAGATCTCCGAGATGTTTGTAATTTGCCCATTTCTGACAAAGGCAGCAAAGCAGGCGGCCAGAGTGATTGGTCTCAGTAATCACAGGGCCTGAAACAACATAGCCAGATGAAGGAAGTGCTTTTCCTGACTGAAGTGTGGCTTCCACCTCGCCAGTCTCCCTTTTCTCTGATTCTCTGTCTCGCCTAGATAACTGGGAGGAAAGAGCTGAGGTCAGGAGGGAATCAATTCCACTGCCGCCTGCTTTCCCTCCGACTGCACTACGCTCTCCTTTCATCTTGTCCTCCTCAGCATTTACGATGGTGCACACTGCCCCAATCTCTGGTACTTTGTTCTCCACGTGTATGTGTGGAACAAACGGGCCTTTCCTACTTGGGTCCATAAACACTCTATTCGTGCTGAGGCTCCCTCTTGCCCCTAGAGGTGTATCCGGGTCATCTTTAGCCACTGATGGGGACGTCGCTGCTGCTCCCCTCCTCCTCCTCCTCTGACGCCCTCTTGCTCCTAGTGGCTCATTTTCATCTTTCACACCTCTGCGTCTCCGTCGCACAGGTTTGACCTCAATCTCTGGCTGTGTGTCCTCACTCTCAAGATCTACCTTCACAACCTGGGTTAAAATGGGTGGTGCCAGTGGTGGAGTATTTTTATTTTCTGTCAGGGAGGGTGCTACAGGGGCTGGTGTGCTGCTGGTTGTCTGCACTGTTGGTGGGGTTGTGGCAGCAGCTGCAGTTGGAGTGGGTGGGGCTGGAGGGGCACTCAAAGTTGTGGTCTGAGCCTGAGCTTGAGACTGGCCCTGCGCCTGTGCCTGTGTTTGGGCTGGATTCTGTGTCCGTTTTTGTTTGTTCACGCTCCCTACAGGCCTGCCCTTCTTCTTGCCAGATGGGAAATAGCCTTTAGGCACGACATTATCTGGTGGCTTAGAATCCTGTGGTGACAGACTGGACCTACTAGAAGACATCTGATGTTGTCTATTCAGCATGTGACCTTGAGCCTGGCTGTGGTGGGGTGGGGTGGTTCCATAGTAGTCACTGCCAGGATAATCATCAAATCCCATACCAGATTCTTGAAGTTTCTGTCGAAGAAGGTTAGCAGCAGACTGCTCTCCTCTTCTTGTCTCAAGCTGCTGGTAAGTGTTGGTAAAATGTTGAATGTCTGACAGGGCTGATGAGGATGGAGGTGGGGAGCCCTGGACTGGGCGAGGAAGTGGAGGAGGAGGGGGCAAAGGTCCAAGCAAAGTGAAATCCTCCTTGTCACCAGATACTGATGCCACAGCGGCTCCCAATCCAAAGTCAAAGTCTTGTTGTTTTAGGGCTTGGGATGTCTGATGAGGATCACATGGGTAGGCAGACGGCGGTAAAGGCCCAGTTTCATCAACTACTCTGAAGGGAATCATGTCGTTTAATGAGTGACTTTCATCCATGTAACTATCATCCCCTCCTGTGACCCTGGGGAAATGTGCCAAGTCTTGGTCCTGTGAATCATTAAACGGTGGTATTTCTGAGTGAGAAAAGCCTGGGTAATGATTTGATTCATCATCGACATGGCCTGCTGGCTTTTTAATATTTGGTGTGATTTTCTGCACTATTGCCTCTAGTTTCAAACCTCGTCCTTTTCTGGGAGGCAAAACCTTGGTGGTGCCAGTTGATGGAGATAGAGGTTGTGAATAGGCATTATCTCCGAGCAGAGGGGAAGAGAGCCTAGGACATGGCATATCTGAACTGGATGAGTCATCTTCATTGTGATGGTTAGACTCAGACTGAGCCCCAGGGGAGTGATGTGAATTTGTGGGAGCCCTCTGCTGAGACGCATCCTGGAGTTGCCTTTTGGCGGGAATGGGAGAGATAAAAGAACGAACTCTCCTTCTCAACATTAGCGGATTTGCGTCCCCAGAACCCCCAGCTTTAGTGTGACGCTGTACCTGTGGCTGAGTGGAGTTCATGTCAGCAGAAGGCTTAGTGGAGCTGGATGGAGGGGGCGGGCAGGGATGTTTGGCTTCCTCTGCGGCTCCTCTGGAGACATCAGGTTCAGCAGCATTTTGGCCATGACTGATTTGTGGTGGGACAGGCCCGTGTGGAGCAACAGGAGCAGGAGGGGGTGGAGGTGGTGGGGGAGGCGGCTGTGTCCGGTAGTAGGTGTCTCCCTCCATAATTCTAGCGCCTTCTCTCCCAGGGTGTGTCGACTCCCACATTTTCAAATCAAAGTACGCACTCTGATGATGGAGGGAAGCTTTGGCTGCATGCTGTTCTCCAGGCATGTCAGCCATCCTCTGTCTTTGTTCTGACTGGCTGAGCTTATGTCTTCCTGGAGAAGAACCGGGCTGCATCATCATCTCCTTTGATGGCCTGTTCATTGCTTTTACCCAGTCATTGATGTCATGGGGGTGATGAGGGGGGCCACGAGGGTGAGGATACATTTGAAGCTTATTCGTGGCTTGAGTCTGGGGGGGTAAACTATGATATGGATGGTGGGGGGGGAAATGAGGGTTACTACGTGGCATCATATTCCCTTCTCTTGCATCTCCATATCGATATCCAGGAAAACCGCTGCCACCGCCAGTTGATAAATCTACACCATGAAGAAAGGACTGGTGCCTTGAAGGTGAAGATAAAGGATTAGTACTCATAGGATGAGAAGGTAAGGGCGTAATATCAATGCTACCTCGCCTATAGGGGTCAGCATTCATTACAAGAGATGAGTGAAGAGACTTGGAATGAAACTCCACGTCAGCCTCATTAGCTCCACCACCGCCATGATGATCAGTCTGTAAATTTGGAACGTCTGGGCTGGTCTCTTTTGCTGCCTTTTCCATTTTCACCACTTGTTTCTCTCCAGTATCCTTTTTACTCAGATCATTGGCTGCTGCTGGAGAGGAAAATGGCTGTTGAATCACAGAGGCTCCACTCTGACTTTTCTCCCGCTCCCTCTCTCTGTCACTTTCCCTGTCCCTCTCTGGTGTGCTGCGTCGGTTTGGCGACACATCACAGATGACAGAGCGCCGCTCTGATGGGGCTAATATGGAGCCTGATGATTTTTGAGATTCAGTTTGACCAATGCTGCCTGTTAGCGGCTCTGGCTCTTGCAAAAGGAGCTCCTGCACAGCAGAGGATGGAGCGGACACATTAGATAACGCTTTTCTCTGTGGCAGAGAATAGTCAGCCAAGTTTATATGTTTTGGTGGGGGCTGTGGAGGCTCTGTAGCCTGCTGTAAATGACTCTGGGACACACCCACTTCAGTTTTTTCAGCATTTTGCAGTATCTTAGTGTTGGGCACTTCTGATTTTACTGAGGACTGAGGATCTGTGGTAAAATCAGGCTCACTTCCATGCCTCTGGTTTGAATGCGGTGCCTTCCCAGAGCTACCCATATGAGCAGAATGAGTTGAAGCATCAGTTACTCCACTTTGCATCCTCATACTTTCAGTCATGGTATACGGGTGTCTGGTTTGAAACTGTTGTTGAACTTGAAGATGGGTGGGAAATGCCTGTTCTGGTCTGCCATAACGTCTATCTAAATTGTAACCTTGAAGAACCTCTTGTAAAAGGCTTGGAAACTGCTGCATTTGTGAATTATCTTCATGACCTTTAACCCCTGCTCCTTGCCCTCTTTTCACTAAAGCCTCTGCTACTGACCCCGCATCTTTTGGATGTACAGGGACGTAACCTGTTTGTGATGGTTGATACCCCAAGTATCTGGAATTTGATTCCATTACACCAGCTAGGCCAGCCCTCCCTCTGTTCTTCATTGACAAATCTGATCCATATGTTGATTCTGGGTGGCCATATTTTTGTGGTCCAGACTGGGCAGGATTCTGAGGCCGTCCAAAATGTGACTTCTGGTGGAGAGAGGAATATAGACTCAAATCTACACCTTCATCTCCGTTATGACTGCTTGCCTCTCTTAAGTAAGACTGTTTCTCCTCTATACAGTTGTCTTGGGGATGCTTGCTTTTTTCATTGTGACTTCCCTCAGATCGAGCTGAAACAATCACACCAACACTACTGGCACTCTGCTGTTCCTCAGATGTGTGCTTTTCTTCCTTCCCATTGTTGTGTAATCTGGATGCAGTGTGCAACCTATTTTCTTTGTCCTGACCATTTTGTGTACTGACATCTCCATCTCGTGGCATTTGGCTATTGCCTTTCTCTCTTTTCTCAACTGTGCCTTCACCTTCATCTTTTATTACTTCATTTTTAATTTCTGTTGTCTTTCTATGGCCACTTCTCTGGTCATTATATGTTAAACCAGGCTCAGAGACACAATTTGGCAGTGGAGGAGGAATACTGGAGGGGGTGGATGAGGGGGGTGAGGAAACTGGAGGTGCTGAATGTGAGGTTGGGCCAGTCTCTGATGATTGACATCCAAAGGATGGAGATGATGATGAAGAGGGTGCATGAGTTTCATTTGCTTTTGTTTCAGAAACAACTGGCTCTTTTAACGGTGAATCAGAGGTGACAGTTTTAACATTTGATGCTTGTCCAGTTTGCGTTTGACTCTGAGCCGGAGGGAGATAGCCAGTTGGTTCAGATCCGCTGCTTGCACCACTCATCTGCCGTACTCTCCCATGTTCCCGCTCAAAAAACTGTTCCTCACGCTCCACCTTGGTCCCGGACGAGCCTCCAACTGACATTAACGAGGAATCTTCATCAGCACCCACATCCAAGCTGGTACCATCACCAACCCCCACTGCACTTCCATCTTTAACTGTGCTAGTACTTGAGGCTGCACTTGCATTTCGACTCCTTGGCTGTGATGGGGGGATGCCATGTATTGCTTGTTGCATCTGCGCCCCGTCTTTCCCCTTCTTCTGTGAAAGCACTGTGTCAGTGAGGAGCATGTGCTGAACTGTGTTTGGTAAATTGGCTACTTGTGAGCTCAAGGCATTAAGACTATTCAAGCCAGCATCCTGCATTTTGTCAAGTGGAGAAGATGAATAAACAGAGGAGCCCTCCTCTCGAGATCCAACCCCTGGGCCTAGTCCCATTTTGTTGCGGCCTGTTGGAGGAAGGCTACTCCCTCCAACTGCACTCATGCTGTGAGCTTTATGGCTGCCACTGCTACCACAACTACTGATGCTGCTATTTGAGTTGGGCGTGGGACTTAACTGAGGCATGGTCTGCAGTAATCGACCCTGGCCATGGCTGCTACGGGGGTTTGATGTAGGGGGATGTGAAGGACCATGACCTGAGGGGGTTCCATGTGCCTCTGAGACACCCATCAAAGGGGAAGGAGAGGAGCTACAACTGGGGGAATGCATTGCAGAGGCAGCAGGAGAGGGGTTGGAAATGGGGCTAAAGTTTTGGTTAATTTGGGTTTGTTGAGCATTAGGATGCATTGGGGATTTGGCTATTTCTTGAGATGCTGCTTGAGGTATACTGGGATTGGAGGCTTGATGATGTTTAGCATATACAGAGCTTGGAGATGGGCCTTGGTGCTGCATCTTGAGGGAGTTGTCATAACCTACCCCTAAATTGTGCTGTGAGTTACGGTGCTGTAGTGTGGCCTGCTTGTGAAGCGAGTGCGTCTGTGGGGAATATCCAGGATAATTTGAAGCATGGTAACTCTGTTGAACATTCTCCATTGGCCCCACATTGTTAGCAGCAACTGAACTGGATACTGAGTTTGAACTGGAGTTGACACTGGGAGAACTGTTGACTTTGGGTTCAAACCCAGTCCCAGCAGCCCCATCGAGATATCTCTGTGGAGGGGGGCTGTACATTCCTGATGACCCTGCGGATGCGCCGCCCTGCGGGGAGTAGTGTGGGTACTGCGGGGTCATTCTGTGCCCAGAGTGTGGATAGCTCCTATGCTGCTGTCCATGGTGAACAGCTGGGAAGGTTTGTCCATGCTGGCGGTGCTGCATCTGAGAACCTGGCACTGACTGCATTGCAGGGTTCTGACTCATGTTGTACTGATGAGAAGGCGAGAACGCTCCGGCACCAGCACCTCCACCTGAACCAGCACTGGAGCCATAGTCTACTGGATATGGAGACATCAGGCCAGACGATGATGTGGAGCCAGATCCTGCATGCCGGTACTGGTGAGGTATATGTCCATCAATATTAGGGTACCCAAAGCCTGCCCCATAACCCATGCCCCCTCTTCTGTGTCTGTCCTTTCCACCCATTGAAAAATAATAATCCATGACGTCCTTCCTGTAAGGGTTGTTAGTGTTGCCACTGTGAATGTTACCCTGTGTTGGCGGCTGCTCCACAGCTCCTCTGTTTCTAGCGCTGTAAGCAAGCATGTGGCTCGCTTGACTGGGGTGGTGATGGCCTCTGTGCAGGCTCTGCTGTTGCATCCCTGCGTAATCATCTGTCATCCTTGGAGAGATCTGGGGGTCTGCAGGCTGAGGGGGATACAGAGTTCCCCCTCCACCCCTCCCACTGAACCCCGGGGGAAGGGAGGGGGGAGCCGGACTGTTAGAAAAATTCTGCATTGTTTTTCCAAGTTTGGATTAAAAACGGAAATATCTGTCAGTGTCTATACCGGGGAATGCTTCTGATCAGAAACTGGAAGGCTTATGGCACTAACCATAAATGACAAAAGAGAGAGTCTATGGCCTGGCAGTAAAACAAGGAAATGCTTTCAGAATCCACCAAAGAGTTTAAGCTGAGAAATATATATTGCAGATGTTATAATCACTTTTTATGTGGCAGAAAGTCAGTAGGGAGGTTGAACAGATGACAATTTAATCAATATATGAAAAGGCCAAATGGTATAAATCTTACTTATTCAATGGGATGACGGTATTTTCACTTTTTTTTTTCTTTAAAAAAGCTTGATGTAACAGCTGGGTTCTAAGAAAAGGAATTGTCAAATAAAAAAGAAAAATAAAAAAAGATATGTAGCAAAGCAAATTTTGAACTGCAGAAAAACACAAGACTAAATGTGTGCAGTCATTACCATAAAGCTGAGGCAGTTTGGCACTGAGCAGGCAATGTCATGGAGGACTGACACAGCCCTGTGAGATGTTCAACCTCAAATGTCTTTACATGTATACGTTCCACTATAGCAAATAGCTCAAGCAAACTGATCTATGTTAGATTTAAATTGTGTTGTGATCCAATGGCATCTTGTGCCAAAAAGGAAAAAAAATCTCAACAAAACCATTGAGACTGTGTTCTGCCACAACAATCTTTCAATTTGTTAATGTGCGAAAGTTTGCCAGGACGCGACCCACATCTGTGTGAGACGAAAACTGCAGTAAGTCGAATCAAGAGGTCTGAGTACAGACCATCACTAAACACTCCCAGAGGCAAACACTCCATTGATATTCTCATCAGCTCTTTGATGCAGAGTGTAATACTTTTTGAGTCGATCTTTTTCTTGGTCATTCCCTTTCAAATACAGTTTTCTTTTTTAGTTTTTTGCTATTTGCATGCATTCATTCGGACTGTAGAAGTCTTTGGTCCCTATTTTGTAATTGATCCTTCCTTGACCCTGTGTTCAGATTCTTCTTGGTCCTCTCCTGTATCTTCAGCATTTAGCTGTCTTACCTTTGTTTTTTTTGTCTACCATCTTTTAATTCTACCTAGTTCCATGGCAACAATTTTCCAAAAGGAGGGTAATCCATTTATTCCACTTCAAGTTCAGTCAATTCAAGCTCCTGCTTTCTGTTTCTCTTCTGTATTTCCATGCAGATAGGTTCATTTTCCATGAGCCGCTGACCAGAAGCCTTCACAACTCTGCAAATAAAAAAGATGAATAAAAAATGTTAGCATGCAAAGATGAGAGGGTCCCATTTATAAACATACCTTGGGCTAAAGGTATGCTGCTGTGATTGAATAATTATAGAGAGAAATGCTCTGTGGTCAAACAATAATACCAAATGGTTTAAAATTCTGTTTGTCAGAGTATTTTCTATGCAGCAATTCATTTTAAACATGTTAGAAATAAATTATGTCTTGATATTTTTTGTGTTTGTTCACTGACAGAGAAAGTCATTGCTGATCTCAGATCAAATATTAGAAATTGCATTACCATTCCCCAAAAGTGGACATAATTTTAGTGGTCCACGTACATAATTACACAAGTCTATCACAAGTAGATTCCCCAAACCAAAAATAATGATAACGCCCTTGTTGCATACCCACACACACACACATTCAGCTCCACTGCTTAAAAGGTTTGCTGGCCCCATGTAAACACTCCTATTTTAATATGCACAGCATTTACTGGGGTCAGAGCTTTAACAATACGTGCCTAAGCTGTCTCCTCTGACTGATAACAAATACAATTGGTGAAGAGAAAAAGTGGGTTAGCTGCAGCGTGCAATTAAAGCAGCACAGTATCATAGACAAGGTCACAAGCAGTACTTCACATGTAAACAAACAACCTCGTGGAGCCAAGACCAACACTGCCTGTCTCCCAACCTCTTTAACGTTAGTGCATTTAACTGTTTTAATGGGCTTTAATTATTATGGGTGATAATTAAAGGGATGACGCCACCTTTATGGGGTCAGCGCCCATAATGGCTACGTGTGACACAAGCCTCTATTGTCTCCCTCCAATACACTGTAAAACGGTCCTCACACAACTTTGCGTGACTTTTGTTGTAGCGGCGCAGCAGACTTACTGTGAGCCACACAATAACAAGCCCTCACTGTTTATGATTATAGCCATTAGGAGAACTGCTGCTATTTGTCTGCCAATCTTGTCATTAGTGTTTTACAGCACAGAGAAAGCGATGAGCTGCTGAATGAAGCGAACAAAAAAACAAAAACAAACAGGTCATGGCTTGTAAATCAAAGTGAGCCTAACCCCCTGCACACAGGTCTGTCTTCAAGTGGCACATTTTAAGGGTGAAAGCTGGTGGGTAAAAAAGTGGAAGGACACTATTGATCCCCCATCAGTCTTTTGAGCCCATATCTTGATTACTAATTAATCACAGCAGCTCACTGAGCACGACCAGGCAGCAGCACTCACAACACACAGACCAGTGCAGCATTAATAAAAACTGGCTCAATGCAGCCTGTCAGCAAGTCAATCAACTGCACGGCTGCCTAATTGATAAGAGCATACGCAATGTGCTTCTGCAGACGGCGACCAAAAAACGCCAGCTCTGTTAACATCCTGTCACCAAACACAACACTGGGCTTTTGTAACGTAGCCTCGGCAGCTACTTTAGCCGACAGCAAGGTATACGCATTACAATTAGCCTGGTATGGTGTTTTTTTAAGCTACAGGGGGTTAGCGTTAGCCAGAAATAATGCCTTACATAAACTGCACATTAAACATGCGAGCTAGCCGCATATGTTGGGAGCTAGCCGCGGCTACGAACCGCTAGCTAGCATCGTAACAGGCTACGGCTAATTTTCTGAGGAGAGGAGCCGTGACAAACCCCGACAGCTAGAGCAGGCTAAAGGCAACGGGGCAGCCAGGCAGCCTTTAGCTACAAAAGAGGGGTGATTAGGTGCAGATGTTTGCCCCTCCACCCGCCCCCTCCTCCTTCCCCACCCTCAGAAATTCAGTGGGGCTGTGAGTAAACGGGTTAGCTAGCATGAATAACGTTACACTGGCTGCTGCATCAGAAAAATAACATCACGCAGCCCTGACATTTTTTTTACACCACCCCTCCACCACCACCTCCCCCCCGTGAATAAACAGAGCCGAGCCGGGAGAGGCAGGCCAGCTCACATACCTGAAAACGGAGCAGTACAAGGCCCCTCCGAGGCTCAAAGGCTGTTTTGTGACAGCCCCGCCGCTGTGGCAGGAAACCCCGGGCTCGAGTCGACCGCTCCGCCGCTTTCCCTTCACCCTTTTCGGTCCAGACAGCCCCGACCAGCGGCGGCGGAGTCGGGGAGGGGAGGGGGCGTCACGACACCGCTCCGATCCCGGGCCTTTCTTCCGATTTCCCCCCTCTTTTTTTCCTTTTGTCCTCACCTCCAAAAATGATGAGAGCGGAGCACAATCGGGGTCCCGTAACCAGTGAGGTCCGTACACCCCCGCCCCCTCCCCTCTTGTTCCCTCTCTCTCTCTCTCTCTCTCTCTCTCTTTCACACACCGCTGAGGTGATTCCACCTATCTCCAACTAAAATTAAACACACTGCCATCTCGCAAGCCGCCGCAAACACGCGAAGATCTCCAAGCGTCAGTTTCCGTCACTAAGCTGCATTTGCATGCCTTCATCAGCAGCTCGACCTATTCGTTTTCCTGTTAGACTACTGTTTTTTTCTCTTGCAACAGAAAGACCGCCTTGAAAATGCATACACACTCATATTCCTGCACCCCCCTCCCCTCATCTCTCTCCATCACATCCCTCCAACTCCCCTCCCTCTCTGAAGCTTTTGCTATTTCACTGATTTTTCACCCATTTCTACCATTAAATCCAAGATTATGGTAAAATTGCAAATGCATTTTCCCCCATTTTTTTCTGCATGTGTGGGCTCAGCGTTTTACCACAGCTCCTTTGTTCTTATTTCATCTCAAGTGGTAGCCTAATGAAGGCACCAGGGTACAAAGGCAATATGGAGAGGAGACAGGGTTGAGTGAAATGGTAGGTTATGTCTGAGATGAAGAAGTCAATAACAGATTAAAAAAAACGTTTGTGAGCAAATAGGTGCGCCTGCGTCACATTGAAGATTGCAGTGCAATGGATGAACCTTGTTATGTCCATTGTGGTGTCTTAATGCTGAGACACAGTGCTGCTATATTGTTTTTTTCCCCACAAAGAAAAAGCCACTTAAATCATAATACCCAGCCACTGGTTAATGTTTGACACGACACGCTCAGAACATCATCATGGCCAGGACAACAATGGAGGTGCTACAAACAGAATCCTTTTCCCATTAAATTTATTGTGTTGTCTCTGCCTGAGCTTATCTGCTCTCACACAGGGCCAGTGAGTGCAGTGCAGACCCACTCACGCTCTCCTACCATCATAATGATGTGCCCTATGGCCCCCATCCATGGTGCTGCACTTTTAATGTACTGCTGTGTGTCAAACACGCACTCACACACATGCGCGTGCACACACACACACACACACACACACCATGCAATACATACAAAGAAACCGCAGATACACATTCAAAGATGATCACATAAATACACACAAACACAGCAGTTAGCATACACAAGCGCACACATCCGTATGTAGCCACTCACTTAACCTGTCAATCACAAGAGTAAAATCTCTCTCAGTTTCTAAACAACAGTTCAATACATTTCATTCCCTTGCAGATACACGTCTATTTCTATCATAGTTGCCATAGCAACTGCATCACAGAGCCTTAACTGTGGATAATTTTCAGGCTACGTATCTACACTTGCTTTTTGCATGTGCGATTTCATGCAGACCCTCTTATTTGCCGGTGCAAATCTTCGACCACAAATCACTCGCAAACGGTTGTGTACTTGTGTTGCCACTAAGTCGAAGTGTAAGAGCTGAGAGGCGAGATAAAGGGCATTGATACTCTGAGCCAGCGAGTCAGCCAGCCAGGCCTATCCAATCAACAGGAACGCCTGCTGGGATAGACACAGACTCTCTCCATCGTGGACAAGGTCACAAAATCTTGTACAAAGGAGGCACAAAGCACACGGTTGTAAAGAAAGCAAAACACACTTAATGCCGTCCACACACAATCATGTGCAGTCCCACAGAACCGTCTTCTGACTTCTATTGTGCTCCCAAACTTTGGTGTTTTTGTACAGAGAATGCACCATTGCAACCACATACTGTCGTGCAAGTTCGAAGCTCCTGATTCAGAGCCCCCTGTTCTGTTTGTCAATTTGCTGTTGTGCTATTTGTAAGTTGTATCGGTACACAACTAAAGTCACTAATGCCACACATTTAGCCATTTCTAAATATAAGAGCCATTTACACTTAAAAATGTCTTTAAATCTACCATTTATATAATTTGTTTATTTATTCATATGATGCTGATAAAAAAAAAGAATGACTGAGGCTGTCTTTATGGACTTATCGTTTGTCTGCAGAATAGCACCTATGCTGATTTTGGCTTTCAAAATAAATATATATATATATATATATATTCACTGTATTTTCATTAAAGGAAACATATCAAGGCTGAATTGCACTGTGTAACTAATGGCTGATTCTGTCACGACTTTTGCCCCCCACAGTGTGCTCACAGGAATAGCTGAGATGTTACACATCCTTGAATAAATATGAGAACAATGTGTTGGCTACATTATGTATAAGACCTTCACATTTCCTCACAAGTCCAACGCAGTGCAGCCAGGTAAACTTGTGAATATGTGACACAGGAGTCTGTGCATGAGGCAGAACAATCTGCATTCCCATTTCTGATGCCAACTGCTTTAACAGAAACCTGAGCAAACACCTGCACTCAGGAACTTAAGCAAATACACTTCGCCTCACACAAAAAGGAAATTCATTACCTTTGAAACGCCAAAACTAAATGAGGATATTTTGCACCAGCACATACATTTACATAGAATTCACTTGGATGTGTTGAATCTTGAGTCTTTCTGGTTTTCTTCAAATGGCTGAGATGCAGGTAAGTTGGACATTGTTCAAGCAAGCGGTTAGGTGACTAAAACTCAGCTGGAATATAGTTCCACAACTCGGGCACATGGAGAGAGGAACAGTGGATAAGTGGCCGCTCTGCTCACTTTCAATACAATCTGTTCTTAAGTGTCATTTTAATGTGAAGGTTTGAACCTCGCTAGAAGTTTCTACAGCTGATTATGCTTTTGGATATAATAACCAGTAATGACTTGAGAGCTTTGATAACATTTGTAAGAATCACTTGTTCCCACTGCAGAACAGTCTGGTTGCTGGGGGAACAAATGACACTTTATATAATATTTCAGTATTGATTTTATATATATATATATATACTAAGCACAAAAGGTTACATACCACTTTTAATATATAATTTTTTAAATACAGGTATATAGTATCTATGAATAAATATATATTTGTGTCTGTATAAATACTTGTAACTGTACAATGTAGCCATCATTTGTCACAGTGTTGCTGTTGTTTTTTAATGATATTTTTTCATAAAGCAATGGTTAAAATGGGTACCAAAGTTCAGTCAAAACAAATACCAGCCTGGACAACATTAGCATCCTGCTGCATCCAAGTCGTAAAGCAACAAGCAGTGACAAAGCGGCAGTGATTTGCAGTTTCCTTGATGACCACATGGAGTCAGAGTCATACAACAAACATGCAGCTGTGCTCAGATGCTCCGACGACACTGGCCTTGCTTTACAGCAGTAGGCTGAACAGGATGAAAAATAGCCGTCACATTATTTAGTCTGAAATCCCAGTTCATCAGTCCCTTTGAAGTGTATGCTTCCAAAGTTATGCTGTGGTACAATTTCACAGTCTTTGATCCTTTTTCATCTGCAGTGTCCTACAATATCACAATTAGTGTCCCACGGACATTAAGTATTGTATCAGTAGAGTGGGTCCAGCTTTGATAATACACGGCTCAACACATCATTCTGAGGACACAGAGAAATGAGATCTTGAACTTTGATTGCTACTAGGTGTGGTGCCCCTCTTCCAATCTCAGTGAAAGTCTTCTAGATCAAAGAGCATGATGCAGCCTAGTTGAAATACACTTGCAACAGCTCCAACTCTAAATCTGTGACCTTAACAGAGTCTGATGATGCAAAGATGTTTTCTCCTCAAAGGGACATGAGGGCTAAACAATCCGTATTCCCTCTGTCCACCATCACTGGTGTGATCAATCCCCTTTGTTACCAAATCTGTTGATCAAATGGCAACAAAACACACTCTGCAGCTCAAACACACAAACATATATGTACTCACTTTTGTATGATCCTCTGCTTGATCACCAAACCTGAGAGCACAGAACGAATCCATGGTGCTGTAGGCATCAGTGGGCAGCGGGGGCCAGCAGGGGGCGCTCTCTCCTAATGTCCCTCGCCGCTCTCACATAACTCTCTTTCACACTGAGGCCGGCTGCCACACTCTCCCCGTCTCCTAGCAACCTCAGAACCCTGCCTCCAATCACTACGGATACCGGGAGGGATGGAGGGAGGGTGGGAGAGTGTGAAAGAGGCAGAGGGGGAAGAGGAGGAGGAGGAGGAGCAGAGTCTTGGCTGGCTTGGTACCAGCATCCCAAGCAGCCAAACTGAAAGCGTGTGAATGTTAAAAAACAAAAAAACAAAAGTTGACGCAAGGGTTTCAGAGGTGGATCATGTTGGGTGAGGTGGAGTGTCTGAGAGGAATCATGGAGCCAAGGTTGTCATGGACATATTGAAATCATAATTCAAATCAGGCATGTTACAGTGTGAAGAGGAGAAGAGTGATTGCCCCAATTAAGCCTGTTTGTCTTGAGGGTCCCCTTTGTTTAGCCTCTACAGCTCGTGGCCCCTCCTGTCCTCTCTTCTTCCACTCTCACCCACCTTCTCCTGTAACCCATTAAATTTGATGGTGCCATCATCTTCCCCGTTCTGTCCTTGTGACTCGTGGCGGGTCTCGGTGCTTTATTACTCCTCTCTTCCTCGGGGGGTCTTGTCTCTGGTGATCTATGTTTCTATTGTGCACGTAGGGAGCGCTTGCATGCATGTACACAGACACACACACACACACACACACACACACACACACACACACACACACACACACACACAAAGACCCAGTACAATCCTGCACTGCATCACACACATGCCACATACATATACACCTGTATCCTGGTGATGCCACACACTCACATGCCACATAACAATCGCATACAACATTCAGTGTACATGTCATGCATACCGAACACAAAGGGAACACACACACACACACACACACACACTCCCACACATGCTCGTCACTCACAGTCACAACACACGAGCTTTCACACGCTCCTTGTGTGATGCGACAGTGACCTTAGACACTGGATCTCCTCCCCCCTGTGGCGGCTGTCATGTGGGGATGCGCCACTGCAGATACACGCATGACAGCTTTTAGCCAGGAAGACTGAGCCATGTTCGACGTCAGGTTGTCGTCAGGAGTCATTGAAGTGGAAGCTGACAGGTTGTGTGCAGCTCATAACAAATGCAACGATGATACTTCAAATACAAACTGACATGAGACAGTGAAAATAAATAGACAGCATAATGTACAGTATAATCCTACACTTAATATTTAATATTATCACACACTTGAGTGTTCAAAGTAATATAGACGTTTAACATTACCTGCCCAGTAAATGTGGTGCTGGAGTAAAGTGTCAGCACATGGCAGCCTATACCTCTGTCAATAAACTGTTATCAGTGCTTCTGTTATTCATTGCAATAATACACCTTTGTATTAGAAGAAAAATATGATACAAAATATTTACAGCTATAAAACTTTATAAAAAAATATGAGGAATGTTAAAACGCATTTTAAAAGGGGTGGTAAACCACTAAGGATGATAGAATTAGTTCATTTTGGGGCAATTTCTTGTGATTTTGTTTTTAGGCTATTACTACAATTACTTGTGCTTAAGATAGTTCATAATCATGTTGACTTGATATAAACTTACATAAAGAACAAACAGTCTATGCACAGGTAAGACTGCGACAATGTTTTTGATATGATAAGATAACATATGATTTCATTAAACTGGGTTGAACTCATTGTCCAACACCATTAATTTCAAATAACACACTGTGCTTCCGAGTGCTGCCACAGCATCAGACAAACACACCATCCTTTGAAGAAATCTGTTACAGGAAGACGGACGCGTTAATATACACCTGCAAAACTTTAACTCCACAAAAAAGATGGAGGAAGGAGATGAGAATGAGGGAGGGGAAGAGGGGACACACACACACACACACACACACACACACACACACACACACACACAACAGAATCAGATATAGCAGGCTCTCATATCTTGGTAGGGTAGGCCTGTCCTCCCTTTTTCCCGGTC
>JBAJHX010000039.1:16407392-16425137 GCA_037176925.1 Amniataba percoides | reverse complement strand
CACACACACACACACACACACACACACACACACACACACACACACACACACACACACACACACAGACACACACACATGCACGCCAACCTATTACATTGGTGCATTTAGATTAGGGTATAAGATAGAAGTCCGCAATGACAAAGATCACACTCTACACACTCCAGCAGCTCCAATCTCAGGCCAGCACTTGAACTTCTGACATTGCCAGCTAATCGAAGATCAAACCTTTAAATAACTAATAGAGGCTTCTTTATTCTGTACAGTAAAATGATGAGTCATCATCGGACAGCTCGGGGGTGGGGGTGGGGGTTTGATGGGACGATAAGGCATGTCTACTGAGTGCCTGAACCTACACTGAGTAAAAGGTCCTGTGCAATTAATGAGGCCTCCCCAGCTGAAAGGACTATCTACATCAGACAGAGTAAAAAGCCGGAAAGCCGTCGCGAGATGGCCGCCTTCCTGACGCCTCAGTCAGCGTACAAGAGGCCTCTCTCAAATAGACATCCTCCTCAGCTCGAGCTTTTATCGGCATCATTGTCGTGGAGCAACGACACTTCTCCTACACATTCTGTAGCGTTTTCGCCATCACAAGCAACAGTGCATATATTAGTCATACACAACGTCCAGGCGAAGCGGTCTGCGTGCGCTCCTCAGACTGCTTACGTGAGTGAAAAGTAATGCCTTCTACGAGATACTAGTGAGAGGCCGAAAAAAGTAAGTGCCCGGTGACTGTTATCATGTAACCTGAATAAAAGAAGTGGTCTAAAGGCTGCCGTGTTGTGGAGTGAGACGTCTATCCGTGACAGCGGGACATCCTGAACGCAGCTGCTTCATAAAGCGCTGCCCATATTTGACATATGAAATCAGTTTACGAAGTTATAAAACATCTCCAACGGCATCTTGTATCTAAACCAGCAGCAGCAGCAGCATCTCAGGCCTGCCATAAATTTTTACTGCAAGTTTTGGCTCATAAACGTGAGGAGATCGCAGAGCAGCCCGAGAGCATGCCGGTCCGTCCTGGTGCTGCCACATGGAAACCGCATGCGAACTGGAGGACACATCCATTGGAGACCATTAAGGCACGTCCTTTCCTCGCAGTATCTTCAGCTTCTCACGTTGTTCACAGTAACACAAGTTCAGGCCGACAAAAAACTGTGTGTTTAAGTTGGTGTGTGTGTGCACTTGATTTGCAATGTCTTGAAACATCAAATAAGGATCCGTCAGCTCTAAACATGTCTTCGAGATCCTGTTTTTCCACAAGGAGCAAATAAACGTATGAGCATGGAGTAAAATATTCTACAGAAAACAGAAAAACAGGAGTTAGGGACTCAGTCTTTCTGGCTTGTTGGTTGAACTGAAAACAACCTTCCTGCTGCCACCAGGGGCGGACAGGATACAACTACAGATACTAAAACAGTGAAATATTATACCAACAGAACATAAAACAAGAAAAACTTAGTGATATCATAAGCAGTGTTATCATAATCAGTACTAACATCTTTGTTATTCACAATGTTATCAATATTATTGTTGTTCTTATACCCTGTTTTTTCTATAAGAATATCTTATTATCATTCATGATTGTATTTCTCATAGCAAACAAGATCAGCTCTTTTGGCATTGGAGGATGTGGAGGAGGAGGAGGAGTAGGGGCTGAGAGAGAGAGAGAGACAGAGAGAGAGAGAGAGAGAGAGAAAGGGAGAACAGAAGAGTGGGACGAGCGCAGGACAGAGAGAGAGATGGACAGGCCGGACTGTCTCCTTTCAGAGAGAGAGAGAGAAAGAGAGAGAAGGAGAGAGAAGCACTAGTCATCTCCTGTGTCGCGGCTCTGGTAAACGTGACAATGTCTCCTTTCTGCGGTGACACAGGGGCAGATGGGCAGTTCGCTCATCTCTCTCCGCTCTCGCAGTCTTCCCTCATAAGCGCTCAGCGGGAGCTCGCGGGCAGCCGTCAAATCGCACCAGGCTCACATGTCCAATATCAAACTAAGATGAGGTGTCGCCTCTTTTGCGATAATAACCAAGTACATTGACTGCTGCCTCGCTGGTGGATGAAATGATGGACTTGGAGTTGAGTGCATTTGCGATGTCGAGGGGAATGTTAATTGACTGTGTTGGGACATAAAAGTAGAGTAGCTTTGGCCATTTCTGAGAGAGGGTTAACAGCCCACTCCTCCTCAGGGTGTCCTGATTTTTTTAATCAAATTTTCTAGCAAAATCAAGATTGTTTCCCTTTTCCCCTTAGCTTTATTTTTCTTATTCTCTCAGTCTCTACCTTACAGTCTTTTCCTCCTCTAGCTCTCTCCTCTTTCTGCCTCATCCTGCTGTCCCAATATGGGCTAGGGTTGCAGTGTGTGGACATTGTCTTTAAAATCATCCCTGATCTCCTAACACTACAGGCCTCTATTCGTCTCCTCCTTCTCCCTTGCCACCGTCCGCTCCTCCTCCCCCTTTTTCTCTCACACATCAGACTCAATGCTGGAGAGTTTCTCGTACACATGGCCATTGCTTCCATTGAAGGGACGCGGGGGGCCAACCCCCAGCATGGAGCCGTGGTGGTTCATTCCACCGAGGCTGAGCTCTTTCGGAAACCGGGGGGCCACATTGGACATCACCCCGGCCGTGGCAGACGCTGGCAGATATGACGCCGTGCTCATCTGGCTCCTGAAGTCACTTCGGCTGTTTTTGGCAACTTGTTGCTGCTGCTGTTGCTTTTTCATGTAATATTGTTTGGCTCCGTGCATCAGACACTGGTCATCGCCAAAGGTGGGTATAAAGGGGTTTTGGTTTACCCGGTCGGGGTAAAGAGATTTGGATAAAGAGAACGCTCCCCCTCCTCCTCCTTCCATCAAAGACCTGTCCCTGTCTCTCATGTCTCTCTCTCCGATGGAGCGGCGGTGGAGGCCCTCACCGCCTCTGAACAGGCCGAATGGTGAGCCAGGTCCTTTCCGGCCCTCACCTCCGTAAAACAATGGGTCCCTGTCTCTTTCCCTTTCTCTTTCCGAGCCCCCGTGACGCTCAAATATGTGTGCGAAGGGGCTTGTGCCCTCCATGTAGCGTTCTTTTTCCTTCAAGCTAACACTCCTGGGGGGAGGCAGCATCCCCCCCATGCCTGCCCCACTCATCCCCCCACCTCCACCTAAACCCCCCATCAAACTTCCCATCCCACCTGACTCCTCTTTCTGAAGGTCGACAAATGTGTCATACGAGTGCTGCCGCCTAAGTGGCTTGCCTAATCCTCCACCCTTTCTCCTCTGCTGGCCCTGAGGTTGAGACTGAGGGCCTGCGCCCATACCTCCTCCACCTCCTGCCACACCTTGCCCTCCCCCCATCTGTTCCAAGAGGTGGTTGTTGTCCTCGCTGATATCGTAGAGGTTTCCTGTCTTTTTACAGCCTTCGCAGCGCATGCAGGTTGCAGAGCTGGGGCGGCTGTTTCCTCCACCTCCCGAGGACCCGCAGCTCATGCCACCACCATATCCACCACCCCCTCCATGCATGGACATCTGCTTGCCCCCTCCTCCACTAGCCCGACAGTTCCTGCACTCCCACTCTCCCCCTGCCAGCCCAGATCCACCACTCTTTGAATCAGACTTTTTGGGTTTGCTCTTAAGAAAGTCGTCCACTGGAACCAGGGAGGTGCAGGTCGCCACTCCTCCGTCTCTGTTCCCAGGGCCTTCTGTCAGATCCACATGCTCCCACTGAGGGACGCCCTCTTTGGGACGAAACTGGTCCAAATAAAAATCCCTAACGCTCTCCTTTTCTCTGAAGACATAAGAGTTTCCATCATTGTTTCCTCCTCCACCTCCTCCTCCTCTCTTCCGTTCAGAGGGCAAAAGCGGTGGGGAGGTAGCTCGGTGGCCGTGGTAGTGGTGGTGGCTGATGTGGTAGGGTTTCCTCCTGTAGCCCAGCTCAATCTCGTCCAGCTCCCGTCTGGACTTGGCAGAGGCCGGCCTCTTCTTCAGGCTATCACGGTATTGTTTGCGCTTCTTGGCGTTACCCTCCAGGTTTCCGTAAGTTACTGTGTGCGTGGAAATGTCCGAGACATCTGAGCGTATATTCCCATCGTCATCTCCTCTCACTCCACAGTAGTTGTGCCCGGGGATGTATGTGGAACTTGAGGCGCCGCCCTTAAAGGAAAACTTCCCGTACAGGTCTGGCAGGCCTCCCTTGAAGCTCTGGCCTGAGGGGGGAGTCTGTCCTGACAGCAGGTCAAACTTGCTCATGTTCCTGTGGGTCAGTGCTGAGCATGGCTGGGTGGTGAAAATAGGGGCCACCCCTCCGCCCAGGCTGTCACAGTCGAACATGCCGCCCTCCAGAGAACTAGCACTGCCCAGACTATGTGGCCTGTTAGGAGGAGGTCCACTGAGCCCTAGTGTTGAGCCGTGGTGGTGCAGATAGTGGTCCTGGTACAGATTGCTGTCTTTCAGATGGAGGTTGCCAAACGTCCTCTCCACCTCGCTGATGTAGTCGCTGAACATGTTGTCGTCTGGTAGATAAGGTGGCTTGCAGTCCGAGTGGCCCGCCAAGCTGCGCCGGTGCTCAGAGATGTCGTACACGGAGGACTCGCGGCGGATGAAGTCCAAAGCGCTGTGTGGTGAGCCGTTCACCCCCGACAGGGAGGCCATGTTCTTGGCGGTGCGTAAAAGGCGCATAATGTTGGAATGGGTGTTGTTCATGGTGGCTGATGGGGAGTTCAGTGCTGAGCTGCTCTTCTCCTCAATCTGCACCCCGTGGATACAGCTGTAGATGCCCTGTGAGGGGGAAATACAAGAGGTGGCATTAAAGAGTGGACATTGGTAATAAATATCAATGATAAATGGTAATTATCATTCACCAGTATTGTATTCTTAGCTGACAAAAACATGGGAGTGTGGTTATACGAACAGCACACTTGCATTCACACACTGACTGCCCCATTTCTAGAACCTAGATGACGTCCAGCAGTTGTCATTTTGCTCAATAAATACAGTATATAGTAAGTAACGACAGATCATGTAGTATATTGGCCAGTGTGAGATAAAGTGAGACAGTGATCATACAGTAGGAAGATTCAGAGGGTAATGTAGCTGCATGGTGGATAACTGATAAAGGCAAAGAGGCTGTAAAAAACCCCTGGGTCCCGCTGGTCAATACCTTTAATCAATGTGATTAGAATTCAGCTGAACAATATCCACCGGCAGTTATTAAACACCTCTGTTCCTCTATCCCTCAGCGCCACAGGCCACAGCACAATCCCCTCTGAAGAGGAAGGCCGAGCCAAGGAGACACTGGCTGAGCGTTACAGTGACAGAAAGATAAACTGCCCCATTTGCATTCAGTGATGTACGATACAATATTCAGATAAAAATGGATGTACAGAGGAGAGCGGTGTGGGCATGACAGATGGGGACGGTAAAGCATCAGATCAATTCCAAAAAATGATTTTACTCGGTTTTTCTGGATGTCTATAGATGACTGTTGAAATAAAGGGATACTGTGGCCGCTGTTAGAGATCAGAGATCAGCTGACCTTTACCCTGCTCACCACCACCGAGGCCAGGAATCTGCCAAGAGGTTAGGGGTCATCTGACTGTCAAATATTGTCTATTGTTAGGCTATGACTCTTCCAAACCTACTCCTTTTATCCACTAATATGACTTGTTGACCCTCAGCTCTCCTCTCCCTAGCCACTCGTTTCTGGTAGTTAATTAGCTGCATGGACAGCGTCTGCATTGCAGCAAAAAGGCCTTCATCCCTCATTCTGGTTTTATAGATAATGTTATTACTTCTTTCAATTTCACAGTCTGTTAACAGCCAAGTATGTAAAGCATTACAGTGGCTAAAAGCAAAAGAGGTTAACATAAATACAAAGTGACTCAACTGTATGAGAAGTATGGGATTTGGACAGGAATCTTGAAGCGGAGGATAAATGTGTACGCCCACCTGCGTGATATTTCAGTTTTTTTTTCACTTAGAACCATCTTTCAATGTTTATCTGGTCCTTCTCTGTCTCATCTGTGTTTCTTCTTTTCCATCTGCCTGTTTATATAATTTGTCATCACTTCGTCTCTTTTGTTTTTCTTCTTTTATTGTCCTGATTACACCCCACCTGCTGCCAAATCTGTCACATCTTCGGTCCCATGACATCTATGGCATCATCCTGTCTTGGGTTGAATTTTCCACAAAGCATCCACCTCATCTTAATATTATCTTGAACCATCAAGTTTTCAACTGTATACGTGGTGAGGTTGTATTGTCTTATGCAAAGATGGTGATGGATGTCAATCATGGGATGAATGTGCATTTTTTTAGGCTCATTCAAAGAAGCACAAGTGGGAACAACAAGTTAATACTGTAGTGCATCAAATCTTGGACGTTTAACAGAGTGAATGCTGCTTCGCATTCAACAGCAGATTTCATCTACTCCACATGCCCACATAATGTAACAGTTGGCAGATTGCTGCTGGCCCGGTGCTACAGTAGCTGATTATTTGGGCAGGATGTGTGAATAGCAATAACTGTAGCCTGAGGGCTCCTAAGAATTTTCAATCCACCAGGGGATCACAGCAAAATCTATAAGTGATTACACTTGTACAGAGGGGCAGGAAATCAACAAATGACTAGCTGCCCCCTATGTACAATTGCATATAGTGGGCCTACCGTACATGCTGCCTCTCATAATTTAATACTGCCTGTGTGTGGTATAAGTATATGTTGCTAAATGCAAATGAACTTAGCCATGATGTGATGAGAGGGCTGTGAAAAGAGGAGTGATTAAACCTCTAATACATTTACTGTTCTAAAGTCATTATAGGCTTTTTAAATCAATATAATTAATTTGTTTCAGTGTTGCAGGTGGGACCCGGAGGAGCAGGTAGCCAGGGGAGAGCCGCTCACAAAGCCGCTGAGCCCCTCGCAGGGAGGGAACGCTAACCGACCGTGAAGCCGTGACCGAACCCACGTGACTCACGCCAACCGTGACAGATGTCTCATTTTTTACACCGCAGAGCTTAAATGTTAATTGCAGCAATAACAATAAAGTTTATTGGATTATGGTGTGAAATTAAAAAAGCGGAATCAATCTGAGTGGCAGAGCAAGAAAAGAAGGAAGGGAAGAAACGGCTGAGGCTGGAGACAAAACCCTCCAGTGAATGAGAAGGAGACTATGCGAGGTTGTGGCCGAGGATTGGTAGAAAGATAATCAACTCTAATTTCCACTGTTGTCATTTTGCAATGCAACCAAGCTCTGCGCTACATATGATAATGAACACTCGCAGTGAATATTTCCCCTGAATATTTTAACATACTGAATCATCAGGCTGTATTTGTGGACACCCAATGTCCATTTATGTTGTCACATTGTAGCAAAGACAGAGGTAATTTCTGTAAATGAGAGCAATCACTGAATGTTACACAGAGTATAATTGCTCTCAGATCCAGTTCCCATACAAATTATAATGATGTAATAATGAAAAACAACACCAAGCAGCCTGTCTTTGGAAATGAGAAGTCAACTGACATTTTAGCAACTGATATTTTATGCTCCCTCTACACAAACGCTGACACGCACACACAACTATAAACAAGGCGACAGCAACGACGTAAAATTAACACCATACGAAATAATCAAAGTTGGGCACTGGAGCGTAATATTAGAGCAGAGAGGGGAAAATGTTGTGTCGGGTTTTTTTTTTTTTTTTCTGTAGCCTTGCTTTCTTGGCACAAGCAGCCGCAGCACCACAGCAGCATATCAAATGGAGGGAGGGAGCAGCAGTGTGTGGCTCTCTGCTGTAAATTAGCCACGTGGTTTAGCCTGCAGCGGTTCACCTTCAGAGGCGCACAGTGAATTACACCGAAGCCATGTCAAAACAATTGGAATGCAAATCAAATACCTTGGGGGTGACTTTGGTCTCCTGGGATCCAGTAATCTACCCTCTCCGGTTCTGTGGCTGATTTTTGTTGAGTGAAATATTGATTTGGGGCTCAACATTTTGTAAATATTTACCTCACGGATGCCAGAGTGGTCCAAGCATCAACACAAAGAGGAAAAAACTCCTATATGTGTCTTACTCTGGAAGTTCACATGCTCATTTAGACTTTTAGCATCTCGAAAGAACACCACACTCATTTCAATTCACAGACATCACAGACGGTGACGCTGAGGAAGCAGGGATGAATAAACAAGGTGACTTTGGGAAGAGTCTCTGATGCTGCAGTAAATTAAAATTAAAATATATTAAGATTTTTTGCAAATAAAAGACAACGAGAAAGTTTAGTTGCTAGTTGTTGACTTGACTGCAGTGTAATTCAAACTTTTCTCTTTGAATAAAAGTCTTTATATTTTAATTTCTTGTCTGCAAATTAGGCCATTGTAGCGAAAACCTCCCAAGTGTATTGAGCTGAGAAATGGTGTGTTTCATTGCTTATGAATGCAGCTTTTTGTTGGTAAGAGGAAGAATGTGGTTTTCCTTCTGTCAAGTTATACAGTCCCATTTTAAACATTTAAAAGACACAATAAGATAAAAGCCCACTCTGTGCAGGACTCCTTCTTAAGATTAAATGCTGGAGTCAACCAGATGTTGCCACCTTTTGTATTTTTGAGAGGCAAAGGCGGCAGAGCAGTTGTGTGGAAGTTGCAGTTTATTTATATCTGCCACTGCAAAATGTGGAAAGCGCGGCAGGTAGCAGAGTGCGATACTACCGGGCTTCTGCTTGATTTTGGTGCTTGAAAACACGAGCACGGTGTGAAATGCGTCAGCTGCAGTGTGCTGGCTCTGTTGTGAACGTAATTTATTGGCAACCTGAAGCCGTCAATCAGAATGTTTGTGAAAAAGTACGCACCAGGACGGGCTGATCGACATTTCTCAGTGGAGAGTGTCTCCAACGTGTGACTAAATATGCTGCTTTCTGATTGATTTATTATTCATTGGTTCATTTTAACAGCATTTTGGATACCAGCTTTAAAGTCGAGGCACAAGCTCTGTCTCCTCGTGAGTCTTGTCATCCCTTCCCCGCCCTGTCTCACCCTACTGATGGAGAAGACGAAGCCGGGCTGGCCGGAGCAGACGCCCATGAAGCAGAAGCGCAGCTGCCAGTAGAACCAGTGCTCGCAGATGAAGGTGATGAGCGACAGAGCCATGGCCGCACCGAGCATGTAGAAGACACCCGCCATGTTGTCCACATCCAGCTGGCTGGACATCACCTCGTTCTTCTCGTGGTGGCAGATACCCGTCAGCCACAGGGACTCCAACTCCTCCATCTCACCTGAGGAGGAAATGTAGTGACACGAGGGGGTGTAGATAGGCAAGAGAAGGAGAGGAAGGGCAGTGAGAGGGAGGAAAGGATGGAGGAAGAAACAGATGGTATGAAGAAGGGATGCAGGCAGGGATGAATTGAGGGATGGTAAACAGTTAATGGAGCAACAACGAGAAGGAAGTGGGACAGAGGCGAGGAAGGAGGGAGATGCACGGATGGACAGAAGAAGAAAAGGAGACGAGACAGAGGATAGGGGTATGACGACATGCAGAGAAGTGTTTTTATAGTTCGTTTGGGAATTGAAATAAAGAAAAGGGTGCGAAAAAAGTGGGAAGGAATGTAAAATATAAAGAAGAGAGGAGGGATATGATGTAATAACGGGATGGGTATTGGAGGGCATGAGGGATGGAGAGATGATGCAACACAAGAAGAGAGGAGGGAAGATGGCGGGCAGGCGGGGGAAAGGGGGGGTCAGGGGAGTTAGAAGTGAAATACAGCCTTGAATTTTGCAGTAGACTTCATTACAGACAGGAAATGAGTAAAAAACACAAGCCATTGGTCACATGTTAATTAAACTGTTATTTTCCACTAATTTCTGCAAGTCACTGTGTGTGTCGGTAAGTTTTTACCACACAATATGTAATGTATGAATCAACATGTGCATGCATCTACGCAAAATGTAAAAAGCGTGTCTGCATATGGATGCACGTGTGCGTGTTTATGTGGCTGTCCGTGCTTCTGATGCAGGTCCCCGAGCCTCTGGTCTCTTTTGTGGGTCACCTTCTGTTTCATCACGAGCTGTTCTCTATCAAAGCCGACTGTGGCAGGACAGGCGTCTGTTAATTAATCATACATTCAGCCGCCGTCGCCGCACATCAGCGCCACTCTTGCATCGAAGTGCTGGCTGGCCTCTGAGCATCAACAAGAAGCTCCACAGCATACAAACTCAGGGAGGGGCGTGCACACACACGTGCACACACACACACACACACACACACACACACACACACACACACACACACACACACACACACACAATGCATGCAGCCAACAAGACAGATGCAATCACACAGCAGCCACTGCTTATAGCTGCTGAGAAACTGACTACAAACATTTTGCAGTCGTTTTGATGAGACACTTGTGTATAACACTGGCATTTGTATGACGAGGGGGTATTAACACAATGGCTTTGCTTCTGTTTATCTCTGAAGTAAAGATGCTCTTGGGAAGTGTTGGATGAACCTGTTAAAGCTTCGTTTCTGAACATTACAACGTCAGTATGTTAGTGTTTCTTATGTCATTTGTTTTTATTGAGCCTTTAAAAAAAAGGAATGGGGAAATCATCTAGTATTTTGTTGTGAAAACTTGAAAACTGAAAAATACTTTCAGGCATTTTTAATGTTTATTGGACAGTGACAAGAGGAAAATAAAAGCAGAAATGATGAGGGGATGCAACAGTTGCCCTCGATTGGATCACATGCAAGTTATCACACATGCTGTGTGCTCTGGACTCATAGAAAGGTCAAACACTGGACCTTAGGTTAACATGAACAGTTCAGCATTTTGCAAAATTCACTTATTTGATTTCCGGCAGAGAGTTAGTAACGTCTGTATGCTAAATATGGAGCTAAAGCCAGCAAAACAGTCTACAGTATGTAGACTTGCACAGCATCTGTAAATTCACTAATTAAAATAGTTTATCTCATTATTTACTCCAAACAAACAAACAAAAAACAGAGTGACAACAACAATTTGCTCTTACATGGATCGGCTGTTTAACAGGGGTTATGTGAACTGTGTCTTTATGCTAAGTTGAGCTAACCTGCTGCCTGTGTTAGCATCGTTTTTCATAAACATGAGATGAGATCGCACTCTCCCCTGGAAACCAAATACATATATTTCCCAGAAATGATTGCTTAAACTTTTATGGAGCTTTGCTCTGTAGACAATAACTCAAGAGGAATAACACTTTTAACTTTAAATCACACAATTCAACAGAACAGCTGTAGAAAGTTCACACATTCAGGGAAAACAAACAAAATCAGGATATATTTTTAATGCCTGTTGTCTGTTTTCCCTTTTCTTACTTTCAGTCACAAGAAGTATGAATACATTCATTCATATCACAAAAGTAGAGGGATTTTAAAAAGAACTGAGGGAAAACGTCATCACTAATGCCTGGTAACTCTTGAAATGATGCAACAGGTCTGCCAGCGGTTTCAAGGGCAAAGGTCATTGAACTCAACATGTACTGTAAATGACTTCAAAACTTTCCATCCACCAGCCAATCAGAAAATCTTTTGCAGTGTCTTTTTTTTTGCAACAGCTGTGATATATTTTTTGCTCAGGCCTGCGTCAAACTATCAGACTCCCTTCCAGCCTTCGTACCAGGCCACTGGGCTCTCCACGTGAGTCTCATCTCTTTCTAGGCCACCAGGAGGGGAGTGGATGGCGAGGCGTGGCATAGTGACATTGAAATCCTGAGAGGGGCGAGATGGGGCTGCTTGGTTCCTGTATGAGTGCTTCTGCAGCGGCACAGGGGGGTGTTGCTGTGTGCCGACCCATATCCAAACACACGCATACACATGTGCCCATTCGTAACATACACACACAAATTTGTCATACACGCATGTTTGAAAAATCAACCAACATAAAAAAAACATAAAAAAACATTAAAAAAATCTAACTTTGATCCATAAGTGAGAAACAATACACGCACAGCAGTGAATTGTATGTAGGTTGATAAAAATAAACCTGTGTCATAAATAGTCAGAATCTCTACATCAGGCTCCCTTTATCTCCCTAACACACACACAGACGCACGCACACACACACACACACACACACACACAATCAGTGCTCACACACAGCCCTCTCACTTACACACATAGGCCCCCTCACTTTCAGAGGCCTGACCCATATTCACATGAGCGTGTACACGCACACGCACACGCACACGCACACGCACACACACACACACGCACACACACACACACGGTGTTGAAATACACCAGGAGCTATGCTGGCACCCCTAACTGGGACGCACTATAGTAGGCCCCGGAGGGCCCTTGGTTCAGGATGCTCACAACACGCTGGACCTTTCCCAAATAAACTAGCTACAACACACACACACGCAAACCTACAAACACACACACACACCAAACTTCCATTAGATTTCCCACTCTGAATTGAGCTGTATATCAAAATGGGACATTGTGAAATTAGACTGCTAAAGTCGATAAACTCAGCCAGCAGACGTTGTCTGTGACATTTTGACTTGTTTATGACTAAGAGTTTTTGCTTGAAAACTATAAAGCATATAGTATACGGGTAAGGGATGGACATTTTGAACACATTTAATTTCATTCCCTACTCGTTCTGAGACTCATTAATGCTCCAGCTAGAGCTGACAGAAATGAAGTGTTTCAAAAGAACAAGCCCTGGAGAGCTTGGACAGTCTCCCATAAAAGGCAAGCGTGATCATAAAGCATGGGGCCCCCATGGTGGAGCTAAATCTCAACTTATTTTCCTGGCAGCACAATCTTACCTTTTCTGTGTGTGTATATGTGTGTATGTGTGTGTGTGTGTGTGTGTGTGTGTAGTGTAGTGTGTGTATATATATATATATAAAGTGGAAGGTGGAATTACCTTTCATTAATCACAGACGCACCAGTTCCTTAGAAAAACAATGATTTCTCTCTCAGTTCTTATCCTGAAAATATGAGCTAAAATCTTACTGTCTGAGAAGCTGATTTTTGTCTGAGTTTAGAGAAGACACTCTTGAAATACTGTATTTTACACTAATATACATGAGAAATAAACTTAGCCACTGTTATTTGTCCCTACAGCATAGCCTGAGGCAAGATTTGCTCATAGCATATTGGCGGGCATATCAAGTGCCTTGAAATAGCTCTTAAAGGAAAATTCAGCTTTATCACAACTTGTATATATTTTTTCAGCTTTGGTCATAATTTCTATGGGATATTATAACAATGTCCTAACAAAGTTGATTACTGACACTACAGCTGAAATAAGCTACAGTATCCTTGTTGCTTTCTTTAAGGCTGTCAATCAGAAGTTATGTCCCGTATGTTACGTGGGTAAAGTGCAGTATTATCTCAGCTGTATTATCTTGTGCATCTTGGAATAATTAAATAAACAAGTCATCACATCAGCACAGCTGTACCGCATGCATGACAGAGTCTGTGTGAGTGCATCAAACTGAGAAGTATGTATGAATAAAACAGGGGAGGGAACAGCACGCTGCCTCACCGTCTCCAAAGAGCTGCAGGATGGCCAGGTCCACATGTCTCTTCCAGAGCGACTCCTTCTGGATGGCGATGCCGTACCCCGTGGTGGCGAAGATGTAGCCGCTGCCAATGGTCACCAGCTTGCAGCCCTCGTCCCTGCCAGCCATGTAGTTCAGCACGGCCGCATCATAAATGAAGGCGTCTAGTTTGCTAATGAAAAAGAGAGAGAGGGAGAAAGAGAGAGAGAGATAGGTTACAATTAATTAGCACTAAGGAGTCAGACATCACAGCTACAACATTCCAATTAACCTGCTAAATAGCACTAAGCTGCTGATAAGTGTAATAGACTTCCACTTGGTTTGCCAAAGGCTGGAGCTGGCACACAGACTGGCAAAAACGGCGTGCTTGATGAAAACTGAAGAGGGGGAGTGAAAGTATTATTGGAGTTTTTCAGCTGTAGTATGTTTACATGAAGACGAGGAAGGAGGACAGACTTTATATCAAAACTCTTTTCCCGACGATGTACACTTTCTGTCACAATATGTGACAACACAATGACCGCTGCTGTTATATTTACAAGGAGCTGTTCGTCTCCCTCCTGTCGAGCTTTTTATTCGCTAAAATCACATCTGCTGCAGTAATACTGAATTCAGCCCCTTAAAGTTGGCACAATGAAAGATTATTTAGGAAATTCTAAAAAAAGAGCAAGTTTGAATACAGCAAACTAAGAGATGTTTACATGCCTGAAGCTCACAAATAAACATGTACCAGAATTTTTCAATATCCTTTAGAGTGGCACTGACCATTTTGTCTAATAGAGACTTCAGTTTCAGACGTAAATGCGATGTTTTAAATGAATTTAGTTATGAAAATCTTATTTTTTGCACTGTAACTGAAAACTAGGTTTTCAATGAGACTACATAAAGCGCTTCAGTGTGCAGTCTCTCACCCGGCCTTGAGACTCTGCAGAGCCTCATTGACGTTTCTCTGATGGAACTTTGTCATGTAGGAGTGCATTTCTGCATAGTTGTTCCTAATGTTTCTCTCCGTGCTCCCGTTTGGAACGGTGCCGAACCGGAACGGAGGCGAGAAGTCGTTGGGACTCTGGAACTAAAGGAGGAAGACGGAGCAGGCAGAGAGACGCACGTAAAACATCTGCTTTACACATAAAGGGCACAGATGAGAAAAAGAGCAGCGGCACAGCACAGCTGCGGTTGGAGGGCTTTCATCTTACCTTTTTGTCTGAGAGACCAGTTACCTGGTCCACATATTCCTCCTGGATCATGAAAGCGGCCAGGTTGGCAGTGTAGGAGGCCAAGAAGATGACAGCGAAGAAGGCCCACACCGACACCATGATCTTACTGGTGGTGCCTTTGGGGTTCTGCACGGGCACGGAGTTGTTAAAGACCAGACCCCACAGCAGCCAGATGGCCTTACCGATGGTGAAGGATGGGCCATGAGGCTCTGAAAGAAACATGGTTAAAGAATAGGTGACAGATCAGTCTTTGTTGCCAGACGAGCGTGTGGAGGACACAGTTGGTCTGCTTTTGCTGGTGGGTCTCCAGCTGAGCAGTGATCTTAACTAGTGGAAGGAAACTGAAACTGAGCATCTTTCATTGCTGCAGCAGTCTAAAAGTTGTTTGTTGTCTGGTTGCTATTCATTCTTAATGTGTCACTAAACTAAGCTACTCATGGTAAACATTATAGTGTTACACATAATCATCTCAGTAGTGTGACCCTTGTGAGCAGTGCTCTTTTATGTCACTTATATCAGATATTGATATCTTTTCTATTTTTTGTATGCATTAGGAACTGTGTGGGTTTAATTTGTTCCTGAGCTGAAGGCAGACTGGTTTGGTCAAGCCATTTTGCTGTGATTAGCAGTTGGTTCACAATGCTTGTGTGGGTATGTGTGAGTGTGTGAGAAAGAAAGAGAAAGTGTGTGCAAGCACGTGGGTGTGTATTGTTCTATGGGGCTTTTTGTTCATGGACAAAACAACCTCGATCATGCCAAATATCTCCTCTGCGAAGTTTGCAGGGAAGTTGGTTAAATGAATCGGGCCGAGGCTTTACAAATCTGCAGTCATGCCATTGATACATTATTGCGCCGAATCCTTCGAGTCCAAAGTTCGATCTGCACTCCTCATGATCCCAAACTCCCACAGCGTTACAAGCACATAAAACAAGAAGGCACACAGAAGAGAACAGCGCTTTAGGGAGGAGTACATCTTCTCCAGAACATGATGAAGGATAAGAGGAATGAAAAAAGGATTGCCATTGTCTATATATAGCCATATCAGAGACAGAGTTGTGGGAAGACATTGATTTTTTTTTTGTTTCTCATCTTTTTGGCTGGAGAGATCTAACACAAAGCTAGCCCCTTGCTGTCAGAGCTGACACGTGACTTTTTGGGTAATATGGAAATGAATGCAAATGGTTGGTCCGGTGTGAAGGATGCAGCATCGGAGGTGTGCTGAAACCGAAGCAGCGAAACACACCTGTAAAGCATAAAAAGAGAGCAGCGTGGAGGAGGAAGAGGAGGAGGAGAGAATGAAGTCATTGGGTCAGCGAGGACGGCTGGTCTATATGTGGAGGCGGCCTGCGGCGTGTTTGTGCGCGTCTGTGTCTCTGTCAGCCTTTGTGCACAGGAAAAGACAATGCGTGCACATCCACACTGGCATTGTTACAGACAGAAAGCATTAACCCGCAACGCTGTACCTGTGCTTGCTTGCTTGATGCAAATTGCTAGTTGGAGCATTACTCATCCAACACTCGTCCTCTGGAGGACTAAATTGCCCGCTGCCATGTTCTCGGCGTACTTTGCAGACTTCACCAGCAAAGATGAAAGTATGTGATGTTTTCATTCCTCTTTGAATGTTGAAGTTTGGTGAACAGATAGCACTTGGCTCTACGATTCCACCATCAGAATGTTTCTTCTTTGCCAAAACTATTTTACTGCTATCCAGGAATTTCAAGTTGGCTGCTAAACATCCTCCCATTCAGACGCTATTCAGAAAATCAAAAAACCAAGAAAATGCCAGAAAATTAAATCCAAATATGAGCGCTGGTACCGGAGTGTGTATGACCCACCAACATTAAGGTTCATCATGGAAAGAAGCCTGAGAAAAGGTGATTCCAGAAGAAACAGGCAAAGGATTGTGCCGGCTATCTGAGCATGTAGAAGTGTGATTTCAGATCCACTAAAGACGGATCGCTGCTTTTCAAAAGATAGTCCTCTGCCATATGTGCTTGTGTACTTGCAGTTTTCTGTTCAAAATATGTATTTGATTAAGCCTACTGGCTGATTGGGTTAAGCTCACAGGAAAAGTTATTTTCCAATCTGGAGATTGTGATGAATGCGAGTCAGTCCAGAGTCCAAAAACGTATTTCCTTTTCTCTACAATTAATCATCTCGCAATCCCCCATATTTCTTTTGCAACCCTTTTCCTGATTATTATGTGGTGAAACACTGGACTACCCAACTACCCACCTCCACCAAAATCACACTTATGCACCTGAATTAACAATCTAATCATGTAAAACATATAGTAATAATATGTAAGTCACTTTTTTACATTACGCTAATTCCACTTTGTACGTTTAAGTTCTTAAGTAGGATTTTACTTATAAGGGAGCATTATTACATAGTTCCAGTGGTACTTCCTTTCAGAGAAGGATCTGACTATTTCCTCCACGGTGCACAGGCATTGTGTGGAGGAGGTGGAGATGGGTGGTACAGGACTTTTTGTCGAATATTTTAAAAGGCAGTGCATCTCCTGCTTCAAATGAGTGCTGAATGTTCCAATATTTGGTCAACACCTTGATCTGATGACCGTGAGCTGAGTGCTTTGAGCTGCTTTATGTTCAGTACAAACAGTTTGTGTTGGCAGTGAGGAGTTTGCAGACACACTTGCTGTAAATGCTCCTGGATAGCCTTACATTTCCGACACGACAGATTTACTGTGGAGAGCTGAAAAGTCTAACTTTAATTCCAAAGTAAAACATCCCTTGTAGCACATGTTGCAGAGGTATAATTTCACAGGTAGATGCAACCTAATGTGTGGCCTCCCATCTGGTGTGTTCTGAAGCTGAGAGATGAGGGAGGAAGACTGGAAGAGAACGCGTCTGCATTCATTTGCATCTACGTCCTCAAACAATAGTGCAGTTCAACCCCCCAACAGGTTGTGTCTATGTGTGTGTGTGTGTGTGTGTGTGTGTGTGTGTGTGTGTGTGTGTGTGTGTGTGTGTGTGTGTGTGTGTGTG